>JASDQU010305632.1:103262-113504 GCA_032191745.1 Picea mariana | reverse complement strand
ACATCATATGAGATGATGGTTGCAAAAAGAAAATACGTACGTAATAGAAAATGAGTGCAATAAAAGTTGAATTCTCAATACTCTACTATCAATCACATGTTAACACAATTGATTTCTATTCATCAATTAGAATAAAATAAGTGTCACGACATTACAAGATAAATTAAACAACAAATACAACAACTCTTACATAATGCATCAACAAATATTGAATTTGAAGATGGATATAATCCCCCTCGGTCCAGTCACATTCACACCTCAGATGAAATAATTGTCTTTGGTTCTAAACATAAATTCTAAATGAAAATAACTTGCACAAAAATAATTCTCTTACAATATCTAAGAAAAACATCTTTCTCTTCAAAACCATTGACCTTTAACATAAGTTAGATTCTCTTATTTATAAAATAACTAAACTAAAAATAGCTACTAAAGTTGTTTCAAGTGGAGAAAACGACATGTGGTGAACTTCATCTATTTTTTCTCTTTTGTCTTATTTAGATCATCTCATCATTTTACTGAAGTGGATTGTTCCTCTCGTATTCTAACCATTTGTAGAAGAGATCTTCACATGTATTTGCATAAGGGACCCTGTGTTGATCCATCAGAGTGGAGAAGACCTCCTTTATCTGAACTACTCATTCCTTTTACTTTATTAGTTTGACACTCACATGTTGTAAGAATGCAAGAGATTTATTCACAGGCTCCATGAACTTCTTAAGTTGGCCCAATATTATGATTGAAACCTGCAAAATATTTGTTTCGTATACCTGATATTGCTCTGCATGTCACTTGACTATATCATGTAAATCAGTGAAATCCTTTGATGGGCCAAATTCTCGAAAGTCAATACCTCTCATTTATTGGTTTATTTTTTTTGAAATGTTTTCACACTCTTCCCATCTTTCCTGCATTTTTCGTCGAGGTTCCTAGACCATGTATACCAAGTCTTCAGTTTCCTTCCATATTCGGGCGATGTTGTTGTCCATAAGAACTCAAATTCCATGTTCTTCTGTATCTCAACCATTCTTCACTTCGCTTATGTAGTTGGTCCATTCCAGGGCATGATGTGACTTCTCATACCATCATTGCATGTCTTTGCAGGTTGCTAGCCTGATAAGGGTATCTTATTGGAAATAAACTATTTGGGAAATGAAGAGGTCTCTCTCAATTTTGAATTGTGCATACATATATCAGAACTCACATTTCAAGAGTACCACTGCTTGTGTTAGATTTTGGTAAAATTAATCTTGATGTTGTGTGTGGTCCAACTCTTTCCTCATGGAAACTACCTCCATTTCATCCCTTTTTTTTTTCTAATGTGGCATGCATTATGGTCATCCTTTCTTTGATTAGCTCATTCATCCTGGTAATTTCTGTTTCAAATAACGTTTCTTTCATGGTTATGAACATGTTGCTATCGAGCGTAAGCTTCCTTTTCCTGATTGTTCTTTTAATCACGTCCTTCCTTTTCCTATCATAAGAAATAACCTTTATATTAGTGACTTCATCTACTGGTTCAGGAATTTGTTGATCTCCCTAGGACAAAGTATTTCGTATTCTTCTCATTGTATAGAGGTGTTCCATGGTAGTTTATTTATATCTTCCAAGGGTAAGAACCTGAACTTCTTCTTCCTCAACCAATGGTTTCTATGGTAATATTGGTGCAGGTGGTTATTCTGTTCCATGGCTTGGTCCGCTCAGTGCCCTAGCAAGAGAGATTCTTGTGCATCACAGTGACTTAGCCTTCTATTGGTCCTCATTGGTTGACAAAGTCTTTGTATTATATGGAGAAGTGGATGCAGGAGAACAAGAAGAAGGAATAGGGCAACCAAAAATTGACATCTCAAGGACTTAACCATCGAAGGATGGAAAAAATGTCTCCAATGGTTTTTCCTCCTGTGTGATTAGCACTAGGGCTATGTGCGAAGCTTCTAAGCCTTATTCATCATCGTATATGGTGATTAAATATAGAAGGATGATAGGAATACGTATCCCACTTGATGCCTTCTCTTCCCTTCGTTGAGTTGTAATTGTCACTGGTGATCCTGCCTGGGATGATATGAGGCTAGTGTTTTCTTGGGAGACATTCTCTTCTGGTGGAACTATTTTTGAGCCATTTGGTTTTGTCTCCTGGATATTTGTATTGGCCAGGGTTATTCTCGAGGGTCTTACCAAAGGTTTATGTGGGGGATCTCCCCTCAATATTTACATAGCTATCTCGACTTCTTCCCATAACAATGTCCCACTTTTCCATGCTTCTACTTCTTTTGCTTCTCTATTTTCTTCTCTTATCCTGATGGATTCTTCAGTTGTGTGCTCTATCATCTCAAGTTGTTCATAAATGGTCATTTCTTTGAAATTGGTCATACTAGGGTTAACCTTTCTATCGAGTACCTCCTTCCAATATTGGGCACATTTGGTAAAGATCTCATATTCGAAACTGTCATGAGAATATGGCCAACATGAGGATACTTGCACTGCGTGATGGAGTACCAAGCCTTTTGGAACATTCTTTTGAAAATGTTCTATGGGGAACCGATACTCAAGATGACTTAATCCTTCTTGTTTTTCTTGCACAATGTCTTTAACCATATAGAACCCAATATGAAAACCATGAGGTATGAAGGCTCTATTTGTATCCATCACTAGAGAAAGATTATAGCCTTGTAGGATGGTCTGGTAACAAATATCTCCAAATATCAGACGGTCTAAGACATTATCGGGGAGTAGGTGTGGTGCACCAATAGCCTCGAACACTCTGATGTAAGTGCTTGTTTCTTCGAAATACCAGTGGCCAACTTTGGATATCATCTTTTTGGTTGTCGCTAAAAGCCTTGCGCTTGTTTTTCTAAATATGATGAAATTTATTCTGGATATAAACTCATCACATATCATGGTGTAAAACCTTTTGTATCTATTCTCCCACAAAATTATGAAATAAATGTGCATAGGTAACTTGAAAACATGTCAGTTTAAATTCATACCTGCGAAATCATTTCTCACACAGATCACTTCCAATAGGTAAGATGCCATGAAGAATATTGATGTTTATCATTCTTTTGGTGTCTGGGCCTGTAGGATGTTGATACCCGACTATCTAGAATAATGGATTCCCAATTGAAACTGAACTCAGATATCTCTAGGATATATGCTAAGGGAATCCATGCTTCTGAAAACTTCGAGCAATCCTTTTCTCCATACAATCGTCAGATCAACGTCGTTAAATACATATATGTATGGATGAGGTTTACCATGTTGTACTAGCCATTATTCATATTTTTTAACTTTTTATCCTCTTTCCACCATGATTCTAGTCATTGTTTGGTGTCATGAAGCTCATAAAACCTGACCACAAAATATGTACTCAGCCTCTCCTCTGGGTCTCTGAGTTTGTAATATTTTTGTAACTCCACTAGAAGAAAAATACCAACACATTCACTCGCCTCATTGTTGATCGTGCACTTCATCGTGTCTGCATGGTCAATTATCAATTCTATGGTTTCAATGAAGCAAAAAATTAGGCTTTGGAAAGCCAACATGTGCAAAGACGATCGCCTGATATTCGGGAAAATTGGTCATCCAATACCTTGATGTCCATGTTTTTGTGAGGTGTAAACTCTGGGTAATCTTCCTGACAGATTTTATTATAAAGGTAACCCCAATGTGGGAGCATTACTTTATATCCAATGCCTACCTCTATGTCCCCAAACAATGGAGGTTGGGTAAACTATTTCCTGGTCGAATTCTGGATAATTGATTTTGTTTTTGAAATAAAATCAAGCTCCCTTGCGGTCACCGGTGTTGACCCTTCATCGATATCCAATTATTTAATTTTGGGAGTTCTTGTTGAGCACCTGGTCATTGGATTTCATAGAGGCATGTTCGTGCACAAAATGTTATAATGAGTTGCAAGCCAACTCTGAAAAGCGTTATTCGATGCAATCATAAATGAAAACAACAAAGACAATGCATACCTCTTCTTTGTAAGAAATAACCTGGGCTTACTGGTAATTGAAGTGATACAGTGTGTTGTATCCTCCTTGATTCTCTCTTGCACCTTCATATTTTTGGGAGATCAGTAGTTTGTGAATGGAATACCATGCTTGGGAAAAATCCTTGTAACTTTAAAACATACCCACCTTGTCGCATCGATTCTTAAATTAAGGAGTACAAATGTGACTTGTACAATCTATAATAGAATCCACACCATTCTTAGGATTAAATGTAAAGTAGGATGATAATGTAGAAGTGTGTTATTTTATAGTTCATTGGCGAAATCAAAATTTTGAATGTTGGTCGGTGCATGGCACCGCAATGCGAGGTATCATTTACATGAAGTTCTTATTTGACCAAAAAACGCAGATCCTGTCCTTTACTGAGCTAGAGGTGTCCCATCAAGTTACCCAGGAGTTTCAAATTTCAACGGAACTAGTATGATTAGCATCGAGAGATATCTGATCATAAATTAACTCTTTCCTTGGTGGCCTTCAGGTTTCTCTCGAGTGTGAAATCACACAATGGGAGAGTGGACAGATTGGATTAATGAGGGTCTTTAAATGGATGTCATGGATCAGACAGGATCGTCGATGTTTGTGGGGAAACTTTTGATCTAAACCCTATCAATTGGTGTCCTAGTAGCTACTAGTATTCAGTGAGTGCATCAGCATTGACATTTTGTCTTTGATGTTGATTCATTGGTACTCTTAGGAAAAATTTCATATGATGACCCAAACTTTTGTATAGTGATGACATGGAAATGTTGATGTGGAAGTACAAATATGACATGATGATGTGGATATGCCAATGTAACTTGGGGAATATAAAAATTATGTGGGAGATAACCGAGAAATACAGGCCATCTACTTGGAAAAACATGTGACAATTGATTTGACCTCTTCGATGTGAGAATCATTTTTTCGGCATCAGTGAATTTCCTTAGACATATGTTTCTGGCTACCACACCCTTTCTCCATTTTCATCGATGCCGACAATGTATTAGTGATCGATGATTGTTGTTGTTTATGTTGGCAGTTTGTCTTTCATATTTTTCCGATGCCACTGATACATTAACAATTTTTAAAGAACTGTTTCACATACCAGAATCATTGATTGGCACACAACTCTTTTTTATAAAACAAACTTTAAGTTGTGTGCACTCAGTCTTTATGCCACGTTTACTTAGAGAAAATTTTTAATCTATCAAAAAATATCAAACCAAACAAAAATTTGATAGATGATAAAACACAACAATAGAAAAATCCATCCACTCCAACAAAAATGACTATATTCAGAAATGAAAAGTGGTACCCAAAAGAAAAAATTCACAAAGTATTTTAAGGTGTGTTGAGTGCTCAACAGTGGGTTGTTGAATTTATTGGACCAATTAATCTTCCTCCCAAGCATTCAAAGGCCCAATATATCATCACCACAACAAAATACCTCACGCAGTGGGATAAAGTAAAGGAAATCCAAGATTGTTCAATAAATAAAACTACTAGACTCATATTTGAGAACATTATTTCTCGGTTTGGATGTCCTAGGAGCTTGACTAGTGATCAAGGAATTCGCTTTGTCAACATCACAATTGCAACATTGAAGAAAGAAGTCCTCATCTAGCACCATAAGAGAAGTCCTTATCATCCACAAGCTAATATGATAGTGGAGGAATTCAATAATATTTTGGAAAGGGGACTAACAAAAGTGTGTTTTACAAACATGGAGGACTAGGATGATAGAGTTCCGATAATCCTATGGGATTAAATGACTACCACAAAGAAGTTGCACAAGTATACCCCATTTTAGTTGGTTTACGGTAAGGAAGTTGTTGTACCTGCATATTTTATAACCCCTAGTCTCTATATAGCACAAGCTACACATATGAAAGATAATGAATCAATTGTGCAAAGGATTGTAGACTTGCAAGAAATTGAGGAAGAATGATTCTTAGTCAATTTTCATCAGTCAATGGAAAATGTTAGGAACAAAGCTTGGCATGACAGACATATTAAGTCCAAGAGGTTTGAGTAAGGGGATAAGGTACTCCTCTATGATAGTCATTATCAGAAACATTTGGGAAAGTTGCACATGCATTGGTTAGGTCCATTCCTAATTTTTGAAATTCGATATTCGGGTGTAGTTAAGATAACACAACTAGATGGTATCCTTTGATCAGGTTGGGTGAATGGCAAATGCCATAAGCCCTAAATTTCCCACACTTAATAGAGGGACCATTTCTCTAGTCCAAGGGAGCTTGTACAATATTTATACTTCGGTTGTATTTTGTAAAATTGTTTTTTAGTAGAAGTAATAATGTCATAGTGTGCTCAGTAGCAGCACAAAATATGTTTTCTCAGTCAAATGCTTGGATATTTTCAGAAATGCTTACTCAATAGCACGTTGTCATATGAGTCACCAATTCTCCCAATCATACCCATAAAGCCACTGGAGAACCACAATGTGATCAGGGGGAGTGAATCTGAAACATACTAACGACTAAGCATCAATTATGTCACATCCAGTTGTAAACTTTATGTTAGCTGCTGAAAATTATCGGAACGTCCTGTCAAGTCTTAAAAGTCCTTGTATGCGTGGATGTTGTCGATATTCCTGCTGTGATTCTCAACCATTAAAATGGTAATCCTCTCATGTCAGAAACACATTGGTCAAGCCACCCATTAAATTCAGGATCTGTTTAAATATTTTACCCCATTATCAGTCTCTTCGGATGTCCATGCCATAGATTGTGTCGTTGGATTAATTACTAGATCATTTATGAGAAGTTACTAGTTTACCCCGTTACCTCATCTATAACATCCCATAATATTATTGTGAACAAACAACTATTAACTTAGCTTCCCTCTATCCTTGAGTTTCTCGGACCTTGGTAAATTCTGAGAATCCTCCTTCTCTCCAGCCATGTCCATGCCCCAATTCAGTGTGTTTACCAGCAGAAGGAAACATATCAATATCGAAAAAATGTCAAGAATAAAGAGAGGACGAAGTTCAGTATCTAAGGAAGAAATCCCAGATGAGGTCGATGATCCAAAAATTGAGGTGATGGGTTATGTCAAAGGGAAGGCCAAGGAAGAAAAACTTCTCGAACTCAATCTGACGGATGAGGCATTATTACCATAGATGAATATCATTGTGTTATTGGATATGGGTTCTAAGCCGAAAGGGGAAGTGAAATTCGTCAAAAAACTCTGACTTTATCAACCTTTTCAACTCAACGATCATGCACCTTAAGGATTTATCAGTGTTCATGACCATTGGTGAGGTTACACGATGCACCAGGTTCCTGCTAAGTAGAGTGCACGACATGATCTTATGGATAAAAAAAAATTTGTCCCATTGATGTGAAGGATATCCATCAGCTTATAGGGCTATCACTGGAAGGTGAGGATGTATCTAAAGGGCTTTAAGGGCCGAGCAAGCATGAGAAAAAGAAGGGTGAAATTAATTTGTATGAAAAATTCCATACCCAACAAGGGGGTCACATAGTGAAAATCGAGCCAATTCTCCCAGAAACAGTGAGAACAACCTGCTATGTAATTTCCAGCAAGGGAATGTTCTCATAATACAAGGGTGAATGCATGTTGGATTCCATATCAATGGAATATTTCTGTGAAAATTATGTAGTATTTAATTGATGTAGTTACATGTTGGAGGAATTCCTAATTGCTTGTGAGGATGTTCAGGAGAAGGGAGACACCATCAGATATGGATACCTGCTTCTATATTTTACAATGTTGAAGTGGTGGCCACCCATGAGAATATAGCTATCACTTTCAAACAAAGGGCACCTTGCAAAGATGTTTGAACCTTGGCATTCAAGGTCTGACTCTGAGAATATGGAACTCAATAATGATGCATTCCTGAAGTGGTACAATAAACTGATTGATGCCACCCAAAGGATGTTCATACCAAAATAACTGTTGAACCTCAATACAAGAAATATCTCATTCTCCTTGAATCACCACCACACTTTTTTTCTGTACAAGGCATGCAAATCCATATAATTTCCACACGAGGCTACTACCATTCTATATGTATGAAGAAATGATTGAAAAAGAGGTTATTTCTTGTTTGAGAGTCAAATGCAACCTGTGCAAGTTGAAAATGCATTACCTTTTTCTACCAGAGCTATTGAAGAAGAACAGTATGACAGAGGAAGTGGGGTCGTGTTTGTGCAAAGTAGAGATTTCATTGAAGTCTCTAATGCCATCAGGCTCAAAAGAAGAGGAATCAAACCAGCTGTAGTGTCTCAAAAGCACCTTCCCAGGATGCCCCAAGATTCCAGATGAGGAAATACTCTCAGGTAAGATCGTCAAATAAATTTTAGCTTCTTTCTTTACAAGTGAGGTTCCTACTAAAAATCCTATAATTGGCATTTTTTCTGCAGTCATCCCATCCAAAGTCATAAACCCTCAACCCATATCTAGTGCTCTACCTTGCACCATATCAACCACTTTTATTTCTCATAATTTTATTGATATAGTCGATGACCCTAAGCAAGACCCCAACACATATTTTGTTGTAATTGCAAAGAAATCCCCACAACACCATCCAAGGATACCATGGTCCCACTGCCATCCAACTCACCATAACCCATGGAATTAGACATCCCATATAACCTTGGTAACCTCAAAGCTATTCTCCTATCAACTACTTCCACTCCAATCTAGTCAAATGTTCCAGCTATGTTCACTTCATTCAATATTCTCTTTAAGGAGAGACAAAAATAAGGAATTCCAAAACTCACCCAATTCCCACAAGTCCCACTCCTGGTTTCTTAGTCTCCAAGGTCAAATATCCTCATTGAGGTTTTTCATGTTCGGGATGGGACCCCACAAGTTCCACTCATAATGGGGACAACAACTCAACATGATTTGGAGTCTCAAGCACCAGAGGAGACTCATTTAGGATAGAGCACCATGTCATTGAAATAGAAGTTAAGGCTAGTACTCTAGGATCCACAATAGTGATAGAAACTGTTACAAATCTTCCAAGTGCATACATAAGTTATCCCTTTACTTATGATGTCCATGGAGAAAACATTGGCTCAATAGTTGTGGGGACCATTCCCGGGAGAAGAAGGGCTTGAGATGCCCTCAGAACAATCCATGACCAATAGGCTTCCCCTTTAAAGTAGAGTCCTGATGGAAGATAAATTCACATCTGGTGAGATAGCTCACTTGCCGACACCACAACTAATAGGCTTGGTAAGAGCCTCTACTGATCAATTGGAGTAATGAAACCAACAAGCTGAAAACAAAGTTGAATTATTGATATAGGAAGGGATGATGGAAAAAACAAAATGGATGCATGAGGAATATTTAAAACTTCATGCAAAGTAGAAAATGGAGAAGGTGGAGGAAAAATTAACATAGGTTTTTCCGACTTTCAGGAAATAAATGCCTCAAATTCCAAAGTTCAACACAACCACATAACTAGAGAAATAGTTGGATTATTCGAGGAATGATGGGAGGTGTTGGTCGACCGAGCAAAGGACCTCCAAGAGAAGTTGGAGGGAATGAAGTTGAAGGCTGAGGCACAACCCAGAGAACTCCAACAACAACTAGAAAGGGTTGTTCTGGAAGGAAACGGTGTCAGAGATGTGCTACATAAGCAGACTGCTAAGTGCACTACCATTTTCAAGGAATTCATCGATTGGATGGGTGTGATAACTTGGCGTAACCAAGCACTCGACAAGTTATGCAACAAAATAGAAAACCCCAATGAGGAAGCCTCCAAAGTACAGGATCCTCTTTAACAGCGAGAAAAAATTTATGAGATCGAGCAAGTTGACAACACTTTGAATTCCCTATTTGAAGCTCAAACAATGGCCAAGAAGGAACTAAGATCCTTTCGGCCAATATTAAAAACTACATAACTCCAAATGCACCAGGTGGAGACACTAGCGGATGCAAAATGGAATGCTCTTATCGCATCAAATCCAAAGGAGTTCAACACCAGTGCAACTCAATTGTTTGTAGTAGAAGCCTCATTGCGTTCCAGGAAGTGACAAGAGAAAATTGAAAATTTCCAGGAGATTAGGAAGAAATCCCTGGAACTAGTGCCAAAGTTGGGCCCTTCGTTTGAAGGATCCAGGGAAGAAACAACTCGAGTAATGCATGGAAGCACATTGAAAGAAGAAAGGAAAGCCACAGAAATATCACAGGCCAAACCAAATACCATGGAAGAACCAAAGACTTGACTTGGGGTGATTTAAGGATTAAG
>JASDQU010305632.1:79142-89163 GCA_032191745.1 Picea mariana | reverse complement strand
ATTTATTTTTTACGAGCTCATTGCAAGCCCTTCATTCTATTTGTTTAGAATGGTAAGACTCTAGAGATATTTCTTAGCTTGATGACCATAGGGTTTCAAAATGTCTTTTGGATGTTTAACATAGAGCTCTTGCAAAATATTAACGATATCATTGTTAAATATAATGTAACCTCAACAGTCTGATTGTACACTGCCAGCTGTCCTGGCCAGCTATACTTTCTATTCTTGTTTAGCTTGAGCCTATTTAGCTCAGCCATATCCCATTGCATAGCATCTCTTCACAACTTCTTCAGACTTACTTCTCATTGTACTTTTCTTCATATATTCTAATAAACTGTTTTTCGTTCAATTCCTTCTCACTGCATTTCTTGCTTCTTAGTTTATCATGGTATCAGAGCTTCAACAGTAAGCCTCTTTACACAGGCTGGAGAGCAACATGATCCCCACAGCACAGAGCTTCACGGATCTTGAGAGCACACGACAAAGTCTTTTCACAAGGATTGGAGAGTCGTCCGTCATAAAAGATCCTC
This sequence comes from Picea mariana, assembly GCA_032191745.1. Taxonomy (NCBI): domain Eukaryota; kingdom Viridiplantae; phylum Streptophyta; class Pinopsida; order Pinales; family Pinaceae; genus Picea; species Picea mariana. The sequence goes on along the minus strand of JASDQU010305632.1, from coordinate 88,633 downwards.
GTAGGAAACTTCTATGAGAAAGTTATCCGCTTATATGCTCAAAGAATCAGCGTAAGAAGCTCATGCGAGGTTGCAGAGCGTACTGTGCTTGAAATTTTGAAGGAATAGAAACACGAGAAGGAAGACGAGATCGAGAAGAAAGAAACAGTAAAGAATCTTGTTCATTTTTTTTTTTTTTTTCAAAGAATCATCAAAGATTCACGAAGAAGAGTTGTAGGACGTAGGAACATTTGAAGAACTCAAAGAATTCGTTCAAATTCGTTAAAGATTCCTGCAGAAGGCAGAATCGTTTAAAGATTTATGGGAAATCACTCAAATCTGTCAAAGATTGTAGCAGAGAACAAAGAACTCGTGAAATTCTTTCAAATATTTGAAAGATTCACGAATCTTTCTTCCACAGGAGCAAAGAACACATCTCAAGTTCAAAGAATAGCCATTGCAGCCATAATATTCGTCCTGCGAACAGATCCAGAGCAAGAAACCAGTTCAGAAGGGACTAGGAGAGCACGGAAAAGGCAAAAGAATTTCAGCTGTCAGATCTTGTGCAGAGGACCGACAACCATTGGATCAGTGAGAAAGTGCTCGAGGTTTAGTCCTCTAGAGCACACAGGAGAAATTTTGACTCGCGAAATTTTGAGTCATTTTGGACCATTGGATCGAGATAGATTGTGAGACATCGATCTTATCCCATCGCAAAATCGAGAATTGGGAGTTGCATGAGCAAAGGTGATTTCACTCCAAAACTCCGATATGCAATATGGAGAAATCCCGAGAGGACTTGTGAGCTGTCCATCTCAAAGGACAGGTGGCAGAAGATCCAAGTGTCGTCAAATCGGCATATCGAAGTTTGCGGTTTTGAAAGACCATCGCAACAAGAGCTCTAAACTCATGAAATTGCAATTCTCGAAATAGCGATAAGATCACAGTCGTCCATTTGTTCGAACATGTGGTGGACATCGAGGAAACTATTGGCGTTTCGACAACCGGGGTTTTCAAGTTGATAGAGAATTTGGAGTCGTAAGTCACGAAATGATGAGGACCTTCCATCCTAAGGGGACACGTGGCGTAAATCCGAGGACTTGGGAAAAGTTCCAAAAAGGAAAGGGCCATCAGCACATCGGGATTCGACGTTTCACGAATCCTGAGGACAAGAAGCACGAGCATTTTGGACTTATGAAGTCCGAAATCCTGACAGGAGGAAAGCTCCATTTTGGGGCCCAACTGACGTCATATCGTCAAAATGAGGGATAGGGAATCTCCACGGTGAAACCCCCAAAGCAGACTTGAGTCATCCATCTGTTGGGATGCGTGGCAGAGATCAAAGGAATCGGGAAAGTTCCGAAAGGAAAGTGCCATCAGCAAATCGGAGATCGGGGAATCGAGGAGTCAGAAGAGCTCGTCATCAGGGTTCATGAAGTCCCGATTCATGATATCCCGATAAGATCTGGACCATTAGATCACAACAAGATTTGGACCGTTAAATTGTCCAAAGGCAACTTTCGCATTTCGACAAATTGAAAGGCAAAAAAAAAAAAAACCAGAAAATCCCGTAGAGCTTTAACATTAAGGTGCATGGTCACATTGCACGGTGACTAAGGAAAAACTCAAGGCCGATAAGCTCCATTTGGCCATCGGAAAATCGAAATTTCGGCGATCAGAGGTAAATACAAAATTTCCCTCTATTTTTTTCTGCAATATTTTTTTATGACATCGTCTAGTAATTTAGGACCAACTCAGGGTCTGATTCTTCTTGGAAAGAATTACAAGTTTTGGTCTCTTCAGATGAGATCATTTTTGCAAGAACAAGAGTGTTGGGAGCCAGTGGATCTTGGATATGTGGAACCATATCCAGCAACCCTTTCTGCCATGAAAAATCCGCAGAGAATTGCTCAGGCAACACTGAGGAACAAAGAAAATAAAATGAAGTTTTGGATTCAAAATTCTATGGATGACTTGATTTTTTCAAAAATCACATGCGTTGGTACTTCAAAACAGGCCTGGGACATCCTTAAATCTTCCTATCAAGAAAATGATAGAGTCAAAATAGTTAAACTGCAGACCTTGAGGATGCAATTCGAGACTCTAAGGATGACAGAGTCCGAAAATGTGGATCAATTCATGACTAGAGTCATGGGCATCATGAACCAGATCAGACTGACTGGTGAAACCATCACTGATCAACGCATTGTTGAGAAAATTCTCAGAAGTTTGCCAAAGAAATTTGAAATGGTTGTAACAACAATCCTTGAATCCAAGGATCTGTCAAGTTTTTCAACAGATGAATTAATTGGTTATCTAGTGACACATGAGACCAGACTGCATCTCACAGATGAGTCAATCTCCAATGCTTTCAAAAATCAATTCTCCTTCAGCAGAGGGAGAGGCAGAGGAAGAAGCAGAGGTCACCAAGGAAGAGGGGGCAATCAAAGTAACCCTCACTCCAGTGGAGGCAATAGACAACAGTATCTGAATCAAAATTTCCAAGGTCAAAAACATCAATAACAAAATCAACATCATAATTTCCAGCCTCAAAGAGGCAGTGGGAGAAGATCAAATGAAAAAACAAGCTTACAATGATATTAATGAAAAAAGTATGGGCACTATGAATCTAAATGTAGGAAGAAGCAAGCAAATCAGCTCTTAGGTAGAGCACATGTGTCAAATCACACGAGAGAAAACTCAAGAGGTATGTTTCTTTCGTGCCACAAGACTGAAGAACAAACTAAAGATCTCTGGTTGTTGGACAGTGGATGCAGCAATCACATGACAGGTAACAAAGAATTACTTTCATGCATTGATTCTTCAATCTCATCTGATATTACACTTGGAAATGATTACTTAGTCAAAGTTCAAGGAAAAGGAACTGTTCCTATTCTTACTAAACAGAATGTAAAGAAAGACATATACAATGTCTATCATGTTCCAGATATGAAGCATAATTTGCTAAGTGTAGGACAACTCATTGAACATGGCTATAAGGTACTTTTTGAGGGAGCATCTTGCAAGATACATGACAAAATCCCAAGCAGAAAATTAATTTCTGAAATCCATATGACTCCAAATAGGATGTTTCCCCTTACCCTCAGAACTGCAAATATGAGTCAACCATATGCACAGAGTGCATCCACCCTGAATGAAACTCTAGTTTGGCATACAATATTTGGACATCTACCATTTTAGAGTCTAAGTCGTCTTCAGAAGAACTCCATGGTCAAAGGACTTCCTATCTTTAAAGACTAAATTACCCCATGTGAGTCTTGCATACTTGGAAAACATAAGAGAACTAGTTTTCCACAGTCTTCCAATCAAGCCAAACAACATCTTGAACTTGTTCACACTGACCTATGTGGACCAATGCAAACATAGTCAATAGGAGGTAACTTTTACTTTCTAACGTTTATTGATGATTTCAACAGAAAAATATGGATCTATTTTCTTAGACACAAGTCTGAAACTTTTGCAAAATTCAAAGAATTCAAGGCAGAATCTGAAAAATAGAGTGGAAAATATATCAAAGCACTCATGTCAGATGGAGGAGGAGAATACAACTCCAGAGAATTTGCAAATTTCTGCAAATCACAAGGCATTATCATGGAAACAACAACCAGGTATACTCCACAACAGAATGGAGTGGCTGAAAGGAAAAATTAGACAGTAATGAATATGGCAAGAACACTTCTTAAAGAGAAAAGTTTGTCAAATAGGTTTTGGGCTGAAGCAGTAGCATGCTCAATTTATCTCCTAAATAGATCTCCAACCACCAGTCTAAAGATGAAAGTTCCCTAAGAAGCATGGAGTGGGACAAAGCTCAATGTATCGCATCTAAGGACATTTGGATGCATAGCATACGCTCACATACCTTCCCAATTAAGGAAGAAACTTGATGACAAAAGTGAGAAATGTATTTTCACTGGATATAGTGAAACATCTAAAGCTTACAGGATTTACAATCCAATCACCAAGAAACTAATTCTCAGCAGAGATGTAAAATTTCTGGAAAATCAATTCTGAAATGATTTAGAAAATCAGCAGATGGACAGTCAAATTTCATTGCTGCCAAGTTCTGGAAACATAGAAAATTCAGAACAACAAGTACCTCAAACTATTCTTCCAAGATTATAGGTACAAAGGCAACCTGAAAATTCTTAGGATAACTCAACTTCCAGCAGAGAATCATTCTCTGAACCACAAAATCAGGGAACTTGAAGTTTGAGAGAAATCCATCAGCAGTTGGATGACTTTGAACAACACAACCTTTTTTCTTTAATGCCATGTCAACCTACATCCTTTAAGGAAGCAGCTAAGGAGCCACATTGGGTTCAATACATGAACCAAGAAATTGACTCCATTGAGAAGAAAAAGACATGGGATCTTGTTGATTTTCCAAGACACAAGAAGAGTATTGGTGCCAAGTGGGTTTACAAAACTAAACTCAATGAAAAAGGGCAAATCAAAAAACACAAGGAAAGACTTGTTGCCAAAGGATTCTCACAACAACCTAGTACAGATTATGGTGAAACTTTTTCTCCAGTAGCAAGATTAGACACTGTAAGGACTCTATTGGCCATAGCAGCACAACACAAAAGGCAAGTATACCAGATGGATGTCAAGTCAGCATTCCTGAATGGTTTCTTAGAAGAAGAAGTTTATGTCGATTAGCCACCTGGATTTGAAGTCCAAGAGCACCCAGCCAAAGTATATCGGTTGAAGAAATCCTTGTATGGCTTAAAGCAAGCTCCAAGAGCTTGGTACAACAGAATTGACACTTATCTGATCAAAAGTGATTTTAGCATAAGTCAAAATGAGTCAGCACGGTAAAATTTTGATTGTATGTTTATATGTTGATGACATGATCTATACAGTAAATCTTGAGTTAACAAATTTTAAACATGCCATGCAATCTGAGTTTGAGATGACAGATCTTGGCATCATGAAATATTTTTTAGGGATTGAGGTTAATGAATCAACCAAAGGCATTTTTGTCTGTCAGCAAAAGTATGCAGTAGACATCATCAAAATATTTCACATGGAAGAATGCAATCCAATAGAAAACCCCATACCACTAGGCATAAAATTGAGCAAGAATGATGAAGGTCCTACAGTGGACTCTACCCTGTACAAAAGTTTAGTAGGCAGTTTTCTATATCTTACAGCAACTAGGCCTGGCATTATGTATGCAGCCAACATTGTTTCCATATTCATGGAATCATCCAAAGATTCTCATTGGAAAATGGCGAAATGAATTTTGAGATATGTTGTAGGCACTCTCAATTTTGGCTTATGGTACACTCAATCTGATAGTAATCAACTTTCTAGTTACAAAGACAATGATTTTGCAGGAAGCCTAGATGACAGGAAAAGCACATCTGGACATGTTTTTCAACTGGGCATGAACCTGATCTCATGGGCATTAAAGAAGCATCCAATTGTTTCAATATCTTCTGCAGAGGCAGAGTATGTAGCTGCTATCTCAACTTCTTTTCAAGTTGTGTGGATGAGAAGAATATTGAAAGATATGTCACATACAAAAAAGGATCCAACTCCTATTTTCTGTGACAATACTCCAGCAATTGCTTTATCCAAAAATCACGTGTTTCACAAGAAAAGCAAACACATTGACACTCATTTTCATTTCATACGCGAGCTAGTCAATAATGGTGATATTGCACTACAATTCTGTGGTTCTCGAGATCAGCTTGCTGATATCTTTACAAAGCCACTAGGAAAATCGATTTTTGATTTTCAGAGACAACACTTAGGAATAATCAGTGCTAATGTTTGTAACTATTGAGTTTAAGAGTGAGTGTTAAATATAATGTAGCTTCAACAGTCTAATTGTACACTGCCAGCTGTCCTGGCCAACTGTACTTTCTATTCTTGTTTATCTTGAGCCTATTTAGCTCAGCCATCTCCCATTGCATAGCATCTCTTCACAACTTCTTCAGACTTACTTCTCATTGTACTTTTCTTCATACATTCTAATAAACTGTTTTCTGTTCAATTCCTTCTCACTGCATTTCTTGCTTCTCAATTTATCAATGATAAGGTAACGCTCTTGTACACTATTAATATATACATTTTTTCATATAGAAATATGTCTAATTTATTTTATTATCCTGCACAACTCAACAAATAATTTATTTAAGTGGTTTTCACAGGGTCGCTTTGTCTAAAAAATAAAACGATTGGTCCCCAAGCATAATCGATTGTCCTCCAACCTTTATCAGGTAAGGACCATCTGTATTTTCAATACATTTTAAGTTTTTCTGCATATGGTTATCATATATAATGAGTTCTTAAATATATGAACTATGCACAGGGTTTTCAAATACCTTAGGCACATTCGGTCCCTAAGATATCATTACCAGGTATCAAAAGATATGGTAGTCACATGTGGAAGTTGAGGTTATAAGAATGGTAAGAACTTCCTCTACAATGTTATCAACATTCAAAACAATGACTTCACCAAAGGAGATTCACGTTGTTAGCACTCTGTAAATTTTTTCAGCTGATAAAACAAACGACATAGGTAACCTACAAACCAACTTTAGAGTTGGGTACTAGCCTGCTCAGCTTAGACAGGGCTTTGTCCTGTCACTTGGTATTCCTTTGACAATCAATGGCTAGGTTTTGTTGTTTGGGTTTTTTTTATAATTTTGTTGGCAAGGAATAAGAGGGACACTTAGGGCTATGGAGTCAAACTTTTGAAAATGAATAGAATCAACGACTGGTCAATAGAACTCCCCAGAGGATAAAGGCTAAGTGAGGTGATAAATCTGAGTTATAATTTGTAAATTTGCAGAGTGTAGAAAGAAAGGAAAACATATAACTGCATCAAAGCATTTAATATAAGAATGTTGAATTAGTTAGGAAGAACTTAACATAGTTTAAATTGCTTCAACCGAGAGCATCACAAGATGAATTCTGGGCCTTTGAATATCCAATTTAAATAGAAGACAATGAAAGTTCAATAAAAAATATAGGGAATACATACAAAGAAAGGAGACAAAACTCAAGTCACCACCATTAGAATATTTTCATGGAAACTTCAATACTTCTACATGTGTATTCAATTCAGTTTCAGAAAATTACTTTCAAGTTCCAAAATAGCTACAATCGTGCCCTTGCAATTCTTCCAACACTAATACATTTGGAACCTCTCATACTTATACAATTCGAGGTCCTTCGGTTTAAAACCGATTACAATAATTGAAATGAAACATTTCAGTTTCTAAAATTGATTACAATGATTACAAATGACAGTTTCTGTTTGAAACTGATTATAATAATTAGGAAGAAAAACGTTTCATGATCCGGTTTCTGATTTCCTCTGATGCTTCAGTTCTGTTATTTTCCACTTGTTATGCTCCAATATTCCACTTGTTCTGCCATCTTTAGTGACACCTGGACATCATTTATTGGACCCTGGAAAACTGCACTTTGTCTTACCCAGCCGTACTATCTCCTTCCATTGCAAGTCAGAAGGGATATCATAATCCATCATTTCTTTTATTAGGATCTCCAGGTCAATGCAAGAGGCATATGTTGTGACTAGTAGTCCAACTTTCACTGCTTTGAACTGATTCAAAATCTCAAAATATGTAATCAGATGTTCAACCAGGGTTTCTCCTTTCAGGTTTTCCTTCAAGGCTTCAAACTTTGAGTGATCCATTCTTCACTAAGTGAGGCGAGCATTGTATTCTTCCTGATCATATAATTTTCCTTTTCCATCCCAAAATGGTGGGAGGAATTTAGTAAACAATTATTCAAACAGATCCTTGAATTTTTTCACACTTTGCTCCATATGTGTTGCCTTGGTTTGTAATGATTTAGGTAGGTTATGTTTAAAAATAGCCCTCCTGGCTTATATGATCAATATAAGTCTATATTTAAATCCAATGGTTTGAATTTCTACAGTAGGGATGGAGTTTATAAGTTTTATGGAATTTTGGGCTCACTCAGACAGTTTCTTTGCTAAAATCCGATTGACGACAGTGCACTTGCTTTTGGCTGTGATGGAAATGTTGTCTTTATCATTGATGAAGTTTAAATACACTCTGAACTTGGTAGCTTCATCAACTATAGAATCCTAGATGATATGCTTGGCTCCCTGCAATAGTCCTTTTCCTCTTAATCTTATTTTCAACTTTTCTATCCTTTCCCGCAAGGATTGATTCTCCTTTTGAAATTGAGCCATTCTTTAATCCTTTGCTTGTATCTCCTGCTTCAATTTCTCTATGCTCCCTCTTAGCCCTTTGATTTCCCCTTCTTTCAGGATAACTTGTGACATAGCCTAGACAATTCCTTTAGTGTTTGGCCCAACTTCTATAGTGGGAGGTACAACTACAACCCTCTTCATCAATTTTGTTTTCTCTGGTGACCATTTCATCTTTTCTTGATCTCGCTGCAACACCCTATCTTTGTAGTCCAATGCCTCTTGTGAAAAATCTTATTTTTCTTGTTCCAGAGCAACCAACTCTACTATTTGTGGATGTTCTATGGCAAACATCTTCAATTTCTTCTTCAATATTTGAATTAGTTTGTCTTTTTCATCCAATGAGAATTTCACCCATTGAGGGCCTTCAGATTCTATCCTCTTGACCTGAGTCTGCTAAGCTCTGTTGGATTCATTTTCTTGCCTCAACTTCCCTTCCAATTTTATTGCATAATATGACAACTTTGAATTTTTCAAGCTTAAACTCAGGTAATCATAATACAACATATCACTGGTATTTTTATGAAATTTAACTTTGTCTGGGGCACTGATGTTGTCATACTTTATCTTGATCTCATATACTTTGTCTTCATTTGCAACTGCTATATTAAAGGTCCTCTTCTCAATATCCCTTACTGTGAACAAATAAGATTTTTTCTGACAAATATTTTCTACTTCAGGAACTAAATCCCTCATCTCACCCAAAGCCACGTTTCCTTTCTCAACATACTATTTTGCCAAATCTTTTTTAGATTGATAAGATTCCCTAGATGCTTTATCAAAGATGTGTTTTTTTTCTACTAAAGGTTCGTGAGTTGCCTTCCTTTTGGAGATTGATTTCCTTCTCAACCTCCACAGTGCTAGTGGCACTTTCCACCATATCAAGATTTACTTGTTCTTTAGGCTCTTCCTCCTCCAAATTTACTATTTGTGGAGACTGTGTAATCTTCATCTTCTTAGGAGAAGTTTGTTGATCATTGGTGCCCATGGCCTCTGAACTTCTTCTCTTTTTGTAAACACTTACCTTGGGGACTTTGAATATCAGTTTCTGAGGAGTTTGTTGTGTTTGAATCTGTTCTAGGGTTGCATCCACTTGTTGCATTTGAGTTGGTTGCAAGATTGATTCCATATCAACACAGACTTCTAGGTTTTCCAACTTATCAAAACCCTCCACATGATCATGCTCATAAGGGGCCTATTTGTTTATCAATCTTCTCTTAGATATGATTTGATGTGGATCATATCTTCTTCCTTGTAGCTGTGCAAAACCAAACTC
>JASDQU010305632.1:32754-45722 GCA_032191745.1 Picea mariana | reverse complement strand
ATTTCTTATGTTTAATTTTATCCAATTTACAATTTTCTACCACTATATGTGAAATATAACTTAGACTTGCACCAAGGTATAATAATATAGATACATGTTTCTTATTTTGCATTCCTTCTATATCCACCATAGAATATTGATTATCAACTTGTCGATTTTCCAAGGTAGCATTAATCTTATGAATACTTCGAGCAATGTCATTAATTATTGTTGCTTCCTTAATATTATGCATGTCCTCATTTCTATTTTTATTTAAAGGAAAATATTGATATAAGTGAGGTTATTTGAAACCCCTGCACTAAAGAGGCGGCCTAACTATATCCTTAATTTTCTTTTTCACTGTAACAAACCTCCTCGTTACGTCGACAAACCTCTTAGAACNTTTTGTTTAAAGGTGTGTGCGCGCATGTACAAGGGAAATAAATACCTTCGACTTTGCGTCACCACCCGATGATGAAAAAGGCACAAACCACGACGAACACAACAAGATGACATAAGATGCACAACAAGTGACTACATGCATTTAATGACAATCAATTGACAATAAGTAAGACTGACTACCCGACCGTCCTACCCTGCAATGGTTAGGACCTCCAAGACACATAAGCAATGCTCAAGCCCAGGTTCCAATCGATTTTAACCATTTAAGGTCTCAGGGCTCGCGACTGTTCTGAGGAACATGGAGGTGTCTACATCCTGCCTGACAGAAGCAGACCAAGCAATTAAATGATCACAACCAAGTACAACAATTATTAAATGAACAAACACATCCTCTACGGAATGTGCAAGTCAGGAGGACTCTGAAAATGGCCAACCATTGTCAAGACAAGGTATTTCTACGACTCAATTGGCATTAATTACAGACCAAATACTCCATTTAAATTCCAATAATCGACGAGTTACCCAACCCAACCTTAGAATAATGTAAATTGAAGTAATTGAAAATCCCCATTTACTAAATCATAATAATTTATGGTACTTAGTTCAAGGACCTTATATTTTTTGTGTCATCAATAATAGTAAAATTTCAATAGCATTACAATAAAATGACAATGTCATTATATCTTATATTACCATAACTTGCATTCAAAATAACAATAAAATTACATATCATGTTATCAACCACTAATATTATATTTTATTTTATATTGCAATAAAATATTACCTTTACATATTACGGACACTATTTTACAGTGGCAATACAATTACACATTACTATACCATTTATGTTATCATTTATAATAAAATTTCAATAACAGTACAATAAGACAACAACATCTTTACGTTATATGGCCATAACAGTGCAAATAAAAATAACATTTAAAATTTCACCTTATGTTATCTAACACTAACATTGCATTTTACTACTAGAATAAAATAAGTTATCTCATCTAACTTAAATAAATAAGACTAGCTAAACAAGAAGATTTCTTTTTTACTAGAGGAGTAATCCCTCGCTGCCTTCTAAATTTCTAAAAGCACCACTCCTTGAACCTTATGAAGAATAAAATATCCTTTCAGTAATAACCTATCTTTTAGAAATCTAAAGGCATAGATTACCTTGAAATTATAACCTCTGACTTGTGTATCATTAATTCAAGGTCGTCAGAAATATAATCATTACACTCGTTCACATTATTAAGTTGGTGCCTTGTTGATCTACAACCAGAAAACTATTATAAAGTTAATACATCCACCATTACAAACGATATTGCCAACAACCTAATCCAGTAACAAATTACCCAATCACATTTCCAGAACAATCACAACACACCTTTACAACATGAAAGTGCCAGAGGGGAATTCTTCAGTAACAGAGTTACAAGGCAGATTGCTAGAACGAATTCTCAGATCTAAATTTACAAAAATGAAAATGCCCATACAACTATTGCCAGAACGAATTCTCAGATCTAATTTTACAAAAACAAAAATGCCCATACAACTATTACTAGAAAAAATTCTCAAATCAAATTTTACAAAAGCGAAAAATGCCCATACAACTATTGCCAGAATGAATTCTCAGATCTAAATTTACAAAAACGAAAATGCCCATACAACTATTGCCAGAACGAATTCTCAGATCTAATTTTACAAAAACGAAAAATCCCATACAACTATTGCCAGAACGAATTCTCAGATCTAAATTTACAAAAAGGAAAATGCCCATACAACTATTGCCAGAACGAATTCTCAGATCTAAATTTACACAAACAAAAATGCCCATACAACTATTGCTAGAACGAATTCTCAGATCTAAATTTACAAAAACGAAAATGCCTAGAATGATATACAAAATACCCACAGTAATAGAAAATGCCCATAGTAATATAAAAATGCCCACATCAATATAAAAATGCCCATTGAAATTTATAAACACCCAGAGTGATATAAAACGCCCATAGTAATATATAAAATGCCCACAATCATATATAAATGCCCATAGTCATATAAAAACACCCACTGTAATATATAAAATGCCCACTATCATATATAAATGCCCATAGTCATATAAAAACACCCACTGTAATATATATATGCCCACAGTGGTATAAAACACCCACAGTACTATATAAAATGCCCACTGTAATACAAAAATGCCCACATCAATATAAATATGCCCACTGTAATATATAAACGCCCACAGTGGTATAAGACGCCCACATTACTATATAAAATGCCCAGAGTCATGTAAAAACGCCCACTGTAATATATAAATGCCCACAGTGATATAAAAATGCCCACATCAATATAAAAATGCCCACTGTAATCTATAAACGCCCACAGTGATATAAAACACAGTCATAAAATCTCTTTTATCCCAACCGACATGCAACAATAGAGTAAGAAGAAATATTTTATAACCGTAACTCAATTTCAATCGCCGATGAACAGAAAGGAAAACCAATCAATCTGACGAGAACCCATGCAGAGATAAGCCAAGTAGTTTTCATCTCACAAGCCAAGATAAAAATGCTGATAACAATAAGAAAGGGCCAAGGTCCTAATACCTTCTATCATGCAAAATGAAAAACATACCATTGCCTGATCACCTGCTCCAGGTGACGTCCGCGTGCTCCATGCCGCTCTCGCTCGTCGACTGTCGAGACCTCACCGGTACCTCCTAGCCAACGCTAGGGGTACTCTGCTTCCCCCTTAGCCCCCTGAGCCGCAAAGGGGCCACACACTATCCAAATGGTACGTCTAGGTCCCATCTTGCCTCGCAAGGCCGAGATACCACTCCTATCCGAGCTGGGAAATCCCAACTCCCCACAAGTAACCAGTCAAGTCACAAATCCGGTAGTGTAACGTTACGCTAACAACCGATTCCCTTCTTCATTCTCTTCATTTTCTTTTATAGAGTTTTTGAACTTCCATCTTTCCCTAAATCTCATTTAAATTAAGTTTTAATGAAAATCTTCTAAAAACTCTCCTTCGTACAAGTGTCATCCATCCCCCACATTTCTCCATTAACTATTTTCTTTAATTTATTAAATTGTCTTATTTCCCTCACCCACCTAGAGTTTCTCCTAAATTTACTCCTAGGTGTTCCTAGATTCCCTTACAGGTTCTAAATACTTTCCCTAAAATGAAGTTGCTAATTTAGTTCAAATTAGAAGGTTCTTAATTGCATATTTTTTACTATGTTGACCTCGCTTTTTACCATAAGTTCCCCTCTTTCTCTTATTATGTTTCCTCCATTCCTTAGTTTCCTAATTTTTATTATTCTCTTCTTTCCCCTTTTTATTAGAGCCAAAATGGCAGTTGTTCTATTTACTCTTTTCCTTTTATTATTAATTTAATATCTTTTTACACTTTCACAACTTAAATAATTCATTTCTTCTTTACCTTTGATATCCACAGATTTTAATTAAGTTCTTACTCTATTCATTTTACCCAAAAAATTATGAAGCCCACAACTAGTAATTAAGTGGTTTTTAGTTTAAAAATTTATTATTTTATTTTTATAAGGTATTTTTCTTAAGGGTAAACAAAAGTTTACCCCTAGCGAAGTTTTAGACTTAGGACTTAGATTTTGAACTAGGCGACATTTTAATTAGGGAAGATCTTTTTTAAAATTTCTTAATGAGATATTAGTCTTAGGCCATCTAGGCTCGTTCCTTTATCATCATCATTGCGACGTTCCCTTCAGGACACACTACATGCTCCAAGGGTGCCACTCGCCTCTTTTGTTTCTTTTGCGCGACGTGCCCTTCAGGACGCACCACGTGCTCCAAGGGTGCCACTCACTTCTTGTGTTTCTTTTGTGCGACATGCCCTTCAGTATGCACCACATGCTCCAAGGGTGCCACTCTCCTCTTGACTGATTGGTAGACATTAATAACCTCTGGAGTCAACACTCCTCCAGGTGAACTTGTGGGAGACTAAGGGATTCTAAGGAATAAGGCCCCCGCCTTATTGCACGTCACTTAGAATCATCGTGAGCTATTGTCGCAGTCTGCCCTCATGGCATCGTGGGTCCTCTCGAACTAGGTAATCGTTAACCTACAGTTCGAGCCACGGTGGGAGTGCTAGTAAGCTGTGGCAGGGCTTCTATCTACACCTCTCCCTCAACCTCTCTGGTAGTCGTGCGTGGCCCCTTTACTCCATATGTGAGTCTGGTCGGCAAGCTATCGTTGACCTGCATCATCAACAATCATGTCAGAACATGTCCACATCATATCATCTAATCAAATACACTAAAATCACAGTAAACAATCAACCCCAATAGCACACTCCCTGACTCAATCCGGAGTCCAAGGGTTCCGTCAATGCCTCTTCATCCTCAAGGTCCAAAACCTTTCTCACTCAGTAAAATCGAGTCAATAGCACCTGTCTCTGTCAATGCAGTAAAACATCATGTCATCTATCATAAGGCATCATAATTAAGGACAAATGTTTTAATATCATAATAGTCTGGATCACTTGCGAGCAAGTGTCCTCAAAGAATAAGTTTTCTCAATGCGCCAGAGTGGGATGTTACATTCACCAAATATATAGTTTTATTTCTATTTTGAACTGATACACCTTATTTTCCATTAAATCTATTTCTCTTAATTGGTGCACTGTGTTATGGATTTTGAGGATGCTTAAATTATTTCTTCTTAGGATGAAACTTATACTTATGTTTATGATTCCAAGTTTTTGTATTTTGATATGTCTCTTTAAATTGGGTAAATCATAGCCTAACATGCCTTATTACTTCAACCATTGCCTTTGGATTAATAATTTCAATTTTATTTTTATATGCTTGAGGAAAAAAACTCATGAATTGCTTGAATATTTCCTTCTCTTGCCTAAGGTAAGGTACATATCTCATCAAATTCACAAATTAAGTGACAAAGTATTTGATAAACATCTTTCCTAATTTAAGATCATGGATCTATTTATCCTTTTCATCATAGTATCTTTCTTTTAAATATTTTTGTTTAAAATGTTTCTTGAATGTTTTCTAGTTTAATTCCTTACTCCTAATCTTGTTGACCATTTTTGTCTCCTGACACCAAAGGGAAGATTTACAATTTAGATGGTACACAACTAATCTATCCCTCAAATTTCCTGAACAATTATATATTTGGAAGTATTTAGTCATATTCAGAAGCCAGTTTTCTTCTCCCTCCTCATACACACCATTAAAGCTAGGTGGTCTAATTTTCTTAAATTCTCTAAGTAATTCCACCTCATGTCATTTACTATTCTTAGTTTAAGGTACTACTTTATGTAATTTGTTTCTATATGAATTAACTTCATTGTTTTCTCAGTCTAACAACTCTGTTTTGTCACTATTTACTTGATCGTCATTACACTTGCATGACTCTTCATTAGAGAGTTTCTTTTTTGGCATTATCAAAAGTCTTTCTTAACTGTCTTAATTGTTTCATATCAGTCATGTTCTTAATCATGATTCCATTCAACTGTTCTTGATATTTACTTGCTTTGAGTAAACTTTCATTATCTTCCTTTATGCTTTGTAGTTCTACTTTTATACTAGGCATAGTTTCCAATCATCTTATAGAGTTGTCTTTAGGTTGTTCACTAATTAATTCCACACACATCTGTGGTCCACTTGATGATGATCTACTAAGTTCTTCAACCAAGGTACTTTGTTGTTATTGTTGATATGTGCAAAACATAATTGACGCCAATTCTTTTTCTTATAAAAGATTATTATATGAAAGTAAAAATTTTTGTTTGTTCTTAGCCCATTAGGCCATAATGTTTTAACCATGATCTAGTACCATTTGTAATGTCTCCTATTACTCTTTTTTTTTTTTAATATTTCCCTTGGTAAGTACGTATTTATATAGTTATACTTAACATACACTTTATTGTCATTCAATAGATAAGATTATTTGATAGTCTTATCAAGACATCATGGTTTATCATGACAAAATAAAGGATTAGTGACACTAATTTTTATATATAAGACCTTCCACAATTATAGTTTCCAGCTTAATATGGGTCCTGCTCACTTCTCAAGTAAATGAACAATTATTTATACTATACATTTACTCATTATGTAACCTTGTCTCACTTACCTATACTCTTACAACTAGTTTCTCTACTTTGTCAAGACAAGTTGTAGTTCCAAAATGTGGAAAGGAATTCCTATCCTCAATTATATTTAGTAATTTCCTTTCCTTTTATATTTATTAAAATTCTTACTTTATCCAGATTCAAAGGCATTATAATATCTATATTATTACTTTAAAACTATGTACTGATCTATCGATAGTTTATCCAACCCATAATCAAGGGTCCATATCCATAATTTTTATGGATTTTCATTTATTCTATATAAAAAATTAACATATACAAAAGTGGAATTAGTATGTCAAAGTTATTACAAAAAAACCCTTACATTAAATTTTAAAATCATTTATCCACCCTTGATATTCCCTAGCCTTCATTAATAGGGTTTCTTGTCACCACAATCCTATCCCTTTCAGGATTAGGATCCATACGAATCTCCATGGTATAAAAATATTTCACATCTTTCAACGAGAAAGGAAAACATATCTATCAAAGCATATTAAGACTTGCATTCATTGAATGTTTAACTTTGTTTAATATTGAGTTATGCGATAATGGCAGGCCATGTATGTTGGATTACTGAAAGGGGGGGGTGAATCAATAATACAATTTTTTAATCTCTTTTAAACCACGATAAATAAGTTTTTTTTATATTTATGATCAATTTACCATTATCATTCAACAAGTTCACAATAAATGAACCATGAACAATGAGAAATAATACACATACACATACACAATACACCAATATTTTTATGTGGAAATCCAATGCGATAGAAAACCACGGAATGATTTTTGATATATGTATTTAAGAATTACATTCATTAGAAGCACCAACTTCCTTTCTTTTCCAACTACAACTGGAATGAGGCTCCAACCCCCGATATTTTAAGACTACAACTTGAGGGAAGATCCAACTCCCTAATTCTATGGATACAAAAAAGGAGGATACGACCCACTATGTTCTCTGTCTACAACTAGAACGTGGCTACAACCACCTATCCTTGCCCTTTCCTACCACCATGAAGTATTAGTGTCAAATGATGAAACCACTGCCACATTGTACCTATTATATATACCACTATAAACCTATACCAATATGTGCCAAAAACCTACAACCAACCTGTACCAATATGATGTAATCAATCTTGTACCAGAATTCATCCTGTATCAACAAATACCAATATGTACATGACCTTTATATACTTTAGCTCACGTATGTACATGCCTTATCTATACTATAGTCTACATACATATTTGCGACCTTTATATACTGCATCCTATGTACACCTTTAGAAATATAGGGTTTTCACCATTTCTAAAAATCAAACACTTTGTTGTCTCTATCACATTAACTTGCAACCTGTCACTGTGTCCTATTTGTAGTTGTTCCCTATGAATACATCATCTTACATACCCCTTAAACAAGTGCATCTATGTCTCTCTATTCATGTTCCATATATGTGTGTATGGTCATGATAAAGTGTAATAACCCTCAAGTAGACTAGACACCAAACCCTCACTGATATGCATCTTCAAACTTCACAAACAACTTCACAACCACTTCACAAAAAAAATCCCTCAAACATGTACCAAAAAACCCCTCTACCATGTGCTAAGAAATACAATATATGCCTCAACACTAAAAAGATGTACCAATGATAAATGCCATATGTTTCAGGATTAACCCGTAAGTGCAGACACAAACCGATCTCCCTAGATCCACCTGGATCTAGAACAAAACATGACAGAATGATACTCTTTCCCTAGATTTAACTATTGAATGAACTAGGAGGCAAGAATCATGAACATACCGTATGATCACTTCCTTGGGTCTCTATTGTACCAATTTCACTCCAATGCTCTCGCGTAGTCTAGACCAAGATAGCTCAAACCAATTGAAGTGAAAACAACTCAATATGTTCAATAGTTAATCTATACATATGATCAAGGAGTTATGTAATAAAGTGCAATCAACTTTATGGGAAAGAGACACATTGCTGTATTATATTGATAGAAAACAAAACTTACAACCTATGCCTTGATGCTGCAAGCCTCCTTTCGATGGCTCCTAGCTCTGACACACACACTTGCTCATGCATGAAGAAGATCAACCACTTTCAATAACCTTGCTGGTCTCTCTAGCTGCTGTAGCATCAGTCCTCCATGCAATCTTCCACCAATTCTCCAATCAATCTCTTGCTAGTTTGCTTCTAACCTTTTCCATGAGCATTCACCTCAATATATAGGAGAATATAGATTAGTTACTTGGATAGGGAATGATCCCAAGATATCAGGAAAGCCAGTACTTAGATAACCATTCGCATGCCAACTCATTCTTCTAGAAGATTCCCTCCTAGAAGGTTCAAGATTTTATCTTTTTCCTTCCTTTAGAAGATGTTCACACCTTGATAGTTAGGTACAGTGCGAACCCCTCGCAGCCCAACTTATTGCAGCCTGCGAGAATCATGCATTCTCGCTGGCAAATATATAGGTAGCCTGCAAAACTCCCTTAAAAATATGATTTCTGGAAGTAGACAAAAGTAACTTTTCTCAAGAAAGTGTTCTAGGGAAGAGCCTGATTTCTCCATCATCATTACATCATCATGAAAACCAAAATTATGGATAACAGAATGCCCCCCAAAGTCTGATATTGGAACCAGTGACAGTCGATAGACTTTGTAAGCTGCATGTGTGTGTCAAGAACCAAGAGCACATCTAATCAGAAACCTGCAAATAGCCAAGCATCTGTAGAATATCATATATATATATTCTGAGGTAGGCATTCCCATACTCAGATCATAGACTGATGATATCATAAACAAAGGTCATGGCCACCGATCATACACTGTGGATCCACGCCGTCAAAATATAACATAGCCACTTGAATACATTATGGATCTATGTGAGAAATTTCAAATCAAGACGACATAGCCACGAAACATACATAGTGGATCTATGTGTCGCAAATTATACATACTCCATCACAACCTAGATAGCAAAGATAAATATCCAGGGTCTTCAATCTCATCACCCAAAGTACGAATCTAACCACGTGATTACATGTGTTGAATTCGAACATAGTAGAAACCCCTTGATTACCGGTCATTAATGTAACCGTTAACAAGTGCGAGGGAAATCACCATTGATGTCAATGACTCCCAAGGTACCATAGTACAATCCATCGAGTGTGAATAAATGAGCTGATGTTGAAAAATCGATGGAATCTTTCGATCATGGGTCAATGATGTAAACCCACTGTCAAAAGCAAGGAAACTTGCCATTGAGGCATGCAATCTGCAAGGTAATAAATAATTTCTAAGTCTTGATTCCGGATAATGTGCTGAAGTCGACGGAAGAAAACTCGTCACAGGAGGGCCTTGATGTATCCCCCATCAATGACACAAAATGAGTAACAGAGTTTGAAGGTGAAACAGAGCACTTTGCAAATTGGACTGGACACAGGGAGGGCTGACACAGAGAGAATGGATAACTGCAGATGGCTGACTCAATATCGGTTTCGCATGGACTTCTCTTGAACATATGAACGACACGACCAATGATTTGGAAGCATTGACTCAAATACGACACATGGAATGACCTTGTTATCAAATCGAATGAGAGACAAATGGATTTCCCAAATAAGCTTCAAATGATGAATAGGGGTGTCATGTTCATGAGCGACACTCACTGCCAATCAATACAAAGATGAAACATATCCCTTTCTCAAATTTCCCCCCACCATTTCTGGCAAGTACCTCTTTATTTTTACACAATCTTGAAGAGGATCACATATGCTTGTTCACATAAGCTCATCCTTCGGACGAGTCCCTCGGAGTATTTTTAATGAACCCTAGGAAGGAGTGGTTAAGTCCCATCATGGGTCTGTCAATGTTTGTTTAACGAGTCCAGAGATAGTAAACTCGAAGTTTTTTCAAGATTATAGAGTTTGGAAAAACACTTCAAAGAGAACTCTCTCAGTTATTTTTTCACATAGTAGTCCAAAGAGACTGAAAAAGGGTTAAACTATCGCTCGAAAGACGCCTACTTCAAATACTTTAGCAAGCATGAAAATAGAAGGATTGCTCAGCAATATTTTCATGTTTAGAGAGTCTAAAAAGAGCTTAAAGAGAACTCCAGGGGGGTTCCTTTTTCTTATAACCATAGCGAGCCTGAAAAAGTGATAAAATGACACTCAATCACGTTCTTATGTTTTTCACAAGCGCAAGAACGGACAAAAGGCGCTCGAGGTTTTATGTAAAAACCATAACAAACAATCAAAATCACACCACACCAGGGAAAAATTCTGTCCATAATCATCCATGTTTCACACCTGCAGGTCATTTCACTCATTTTCACATTAGTGATTAGGTTTAAATAATAAATAAACATAAAAAACCCATATTTGATATAGTAAAAAGTAATTAAAATGAGTGAATAACCAAATTTACCATATCATTTCACACTTTTACCATTGAGTTCCAAAAACCCTCATTTTACCCTCTACATTCGGTGTCGATTTCCGAGAGTTACAAGTGATCATTTGACGAGCCGTCAGTAGCATCTTGGTAAGTTCTTAATTCCTGATCTTTTCATGGTTTAAAAAATTGATTTCATTGGTTAAAAGTTTAGTTTTAAGTTAGTTTTTTGAACCCTTTTTGCATGGAGACATTCTCGTAGGTGGCCCATATGGGACTTGCGAGAATGACTCGTTCTCGCAGGTGGGCCTTAAGCCGCCTGCGAGAAGTTCACAATGTGCATAGAATGGCACCTGCGAGCAGCGCAGAACTCAAAATTTTTTGAAACGTTTAGCCAATAAAGAAAATTTATTTCATGAATAAGATCATTAATCATCTTCATATGTTTCTTATGCAGGTAACTAGCCACAACCATGGTGCTTGAGTGGCAAGAACGAGAACATGAGGAGGATAACGAAAATGTCGAAAATCACCCTCCCACCATAGCTGCACTACGAGACTGTGGTCTCTTAAAATACTTCCATATCTCGGGCATGAGAGCCCAAGTTCGATTACTGGAGTATCTAGTTTGAATGTGGGATCCGGACTAGCAAGTTTTCATTGTGGGAGCTCATACATTAACCATTGACATCGAGGACATATATTTCTTGACCGGATTATCTAGGCATGGGTCCTATGTCAGTTTGACTGGTAGCAGAGCAGGCGGGTTAAAAATGAGTGAATATTGCAACCAATACTGCATACCTGAGGCCGAACGAAAGAAAGGGAAAGTGGAAATCTGGGGAGTAACTGACTTGACTCTCTGCACTATTCTCTTCACAATTGCTCGGATGGCTGGAAGTGCCACTCCCCATATGGCATTGCAGAGCTATTTCTAGTACGCCATCGAGTGTACTAAGCCCCGGGTATTTAACTGGGCTGATGCAGTATTGCGCAACATCAAAAAATAGTTGACTAAGTGCAGGCGTGGAGATCTGAAACAGTTTGGATATGGATCTTTGTTAGTGTCCTTCTTCCTAGATAGGGTCCCTGTGCTTAGAATATAGGATGAGTGGCACTTTTTTGGTCCTAGGGATCTGAGGATGTTACGATGGTGTCGGCTCATGGCCCGACATGTGGCAGGACCAATCGTCAAATATGACAATATTTTCTTTGACGGGTTGCAGAACCAGATGCTGATGGTCGATGATTACGCATATGCCGGGTTGGATTTCCAAGGAGATCCGGATCTAGCACTACCTGAAGATGCTCAGTGGGGAGACCTCGGTAAGAAAAACACAAAATTTTTTTTGTTTTTAAATGCTTTTTAATTTTTATCATATTTAAATGTTTTTTGTTTTATAGATTTATCCGAAGACTAACACGAAATTTTTTGTTGATTAACACAGACGTTGGACCGTATAGACCTGCCGACAGTTCTCCTATCTAGTGATGAGGAGAGGCAGTAGCAGTATTACCACAGTATGCCGAAGATTACCAGATCGTGGAACATAACTTAGAAGGTCTAATAGTAGATATTCCAGATATGACTCTGGAAGAGGTTCCATGATGTGATCAACGTCACACTGTAGGACTTTCAGCATCCATAGCCTGACTGCTCCACAGAGTAGCTAGGGCAGTAGTGTGTTACCATGAACGTCATCCTTGACGTCACTATGTAGAAGCTAGAAGCTTCAATTTTTGATATTTTGGTCTTCGGACAAACATTTTATAAAAACAAACTCTTTTGATTGTTATATATATACAGATGGATTCTACCGGTTTACTTTACATTGTGTGAATTTTAATGTGTTTGATTTATAAATGATTTAAATGTCTGTCCAATACATAATTAGCTAAAGCATCTGTTAATGTATTAAGATGTCTAGGAATATGATGATATTCAATGTGATCAAAATATCGTTCCAAGAGACAAATCCGCAAATATACCCTTAATAAAGTAGGACTTTGAATAGAGTA
>JASDQU010305632.1:10243-21554 GCA_032191745.1 Picea mariana | reverse complement strand
TAAGGTCTCAGGGCTGGTGACTGTTCTGAGGAACATGGAGGTGTCGACATCCCATCCGACTCACACCAGAGCAAACTGACTAACCAATCAACCACCATCAAGGATGATCACTGCGCAATAAAGTTCTATAAGTCAACACACATTATATGAATTCCACCATGTAAGGGAACCTGATTGTGAATTCCATCAAGACATGACATAAGTGTGAGCCAAATGAAAACAAATTTATTTAACTCAAGAAGCAAGGGTAGTCATCTACTTTACTTCTAGGTGCCAAATTAAACATTCATTGGTTCTACTATAGATAACATTTCTAGATGAAGTGACGAGGCACATGTCTGTCACACCTATCACTGTGCCCAAAAATAATCTGCTATGACTAATCAATCCACTACGCAAATATAATTTAGCAAGAGAATCATATATGAAGATAAAAAAGAAACACGAGAGTATGCTACCACCTCTGAATTGATATAATCTATTCTAATCATGATGAGTGCTTGTAAATCTATTCTAATAAAACACCGACGGACTACAATACGACTACAATACAAGGAAAATATGATTAGAATAATCATAATAATCTTGTAAATACATGGCAATTATGATTAGAATACATGGCAATTATGATTAGAATGTAAATCTTGGAAATGTAAATGATTAGAATACATGGCAATAAATGGCAATTATGATTAGAATGTAAATCTTGTAAATCATGATTAGAATAATCTATTCTAATCCCTTTTTCTCAAGGTCATTATAAATTAAACACCAGCAGACTACATACGACTACAATACATGGCAATTAGGAATAGAATAATCATAATAATCTTGTAAATACATGGAAATTATGATTAGAATACATGGCAATTAGAATACATGGCAATTATGATTAGAATTTAAATCTTGTAAATCATGATTAGAATAATCTATTCTAATCATTTTTCTCAAGGCAATTATAAATATAACACTGACGGACTACAATACATTAACCATATCCATAGCTAATTTAAACTAATTTAACAATGCTGTAATGAATACGACCACGCTAATTTAACCATGCTAATTTAAATTAATTTAACAATGCTGTAATGAATACACAGTCTTCACATAATGATCATTCTGAATTTACAGTTTGCATGTAGAGCTGAATAACAATTTAGACAATGCCTAGATTAAACAATGCTGAGCTAAACTGACAGAATTAAATCTACACTGATAGGATTACATTAATACTGACAGAATCAAATCAAATCTGGCAGATTTACTTAGAACCGAATCCTTGGCAGCATACCCTGATGGGCAGATTACATTAATAGATATCTCTTCGTAGATAACTGAGCACCATAGGCGATGGAATTGAATGATGGGAATAACTAAATGTATGAGAGGAGGTAAAAACCCAGGGAAATCAGAGGAGACAGATTTCCAAAAACACAATAAGTATGGGGATACAAATTAGCAAAAAAATGGAGAGAAATTTGGGGAATGATTTGCCAAAAATGTCAAAAATCTGAGGGAACGATTTTCCAAAAACATAGAGAAAGTTGGGGAACGGTTTCCAAACACAGAGAACATGAGGTGCCACTCACTGAGCAAAAATTTAGTGAGGAAGTTGGTAAGAGCATCCAAGTCGTTGGGAGGATTGCATTTTGAGGTAAGGGTCGAAACAAAAACTCAGAGAAAAATTCAAATTGATGATGCACTTCTTGGTGGATGGGCAAATGGCATGCTAAGATACAGGTTATATTATTCCGATTCGGTAGGTGGAATTTTCGAGCAGTGCCCAGGTAAAATCGTAGCTCTAATTAAATACGCCCACAGGCAAAGGAAAAATGCCCACAGAGAGATGAAAACGCCCAGTAGAGTCGAATCGCCCCCACAGAGATTAGAACGCCCACAGTCTTAACCGGAAAATGCCCTAGTCATATATACACATAGTCATTAACTTAAAAATGCCCACTGGGTAAAAATGGCTATTAACATATAATGCCCACTGGGATATAAATGCCATACACACAATATTTAACCTATAAACTCCATACACCCATCCTTTAACATATAAACGCCGTACACACAGCCATTAACATATAAACACCATACACACAACCATTAACATATAAATTCCCTACACACAACCATGAACATATAAACGCCATACACATAGCCATTAACATATAAACTCCATACACACAACCATGAACATATAAACGCCCTACGCATAGCCATGTACATATAAACGCCATACACACATACATTAACATATAAAATCCATACACATAGCCATTGGTGGGAGGGTTGTAGACACCTCCATGTTCCTCAGAATAGTCGCCAGCCCCGAGACCTTAAATGGTTAAAATCGATGGGAACCTGGGCTTGAGTGTTGCTTATGTGTCTTGGAGGTCCTAACCATTGCAGGGTAGGATCGGCGGGTAGTCAGTTCTACTTATCGTCGTGTGATTATCGTTTATGCATGCAGTTACTTGCCACATGTCCTTGTCGTCTTTTTATGTTCATCATGGTTGCATCTTATTCATCGTCGGGTGGCGACGCAGAGTCGAATGCGTTGATTGTTTCTTTTGTACACGCACGCACACACTTTTTAAACACACAGACAAAAAAAAAATTGCACTAGTTACTAGAGTTGGGTCGTTGTAACGAGGAGGTTACTACACCCAAAAATCAATCGACAATCCTTCAGCTAGGCGTAAAAATTTAGTCATGAAACTAAAAATCAGTTTACCAACTTAAACACATGCAGATCTAACCATATATCCAAATGCGTTCTACTCTACCAGAAATAAAAATCATACCATTTCCTTTCGCCCTCTTCAGATGACATCCCACGCTTCGTGCCGCATCCCTTGCTCTGTGCTGCTCCCACTCACCGACCGTAGATACCTCACTGGTACCTCCCAGCCAATCTCTAGGGGTACTCTGCTTCCCCCTTATCCCCTCGAGCCGCAAAGGGGCCACACAAAATCCAGAGGGTAAGTCTAGCTTCCCAGCTTGCCTCGCAAGGCTGAGCTACCACTCCAATCCGAGCTGGAAAATCCCAACTCCTCACAAGTAATCAGTTGAGTCACAAATCTGGCAGTGTAACGTTATGCTAACAGCCGATCCCCTTTCTTCCTCATCACCCTTTTCTTTTATAGAGTTTTGAGACCCACCAACTTTTCTAAATCACATTTTAATTAAGTTTTAATAAAATATACTAAATATTATCCTCCGCACAAGTGTCGTCCATCCCCCTCTTTCCTCCAATAATTATTTTCTTTAAATTATCAATTGTCTCAATTCCCCCAACCACCTAGAGTTGCTCCTACATTCCCTCCTAGGGTTCATAGATCCCCTTACGTGGTTTAAATACTTTCCCTAAAATGAAGTTTCTAAATTAGTTCGTTATTAGAAGGTTCTTAATTTCAGATTCCTTACTATGTTGACCTCGCCTTTTACCATAAGTTCAACTCTTTCCCTTATTATATTTCCCCCCAATCCTAAGTTTCCTAATTTTTATTATCCCCTTCTTTCCCCTTTTATTAAAGCCCAAAATGGCAGTTGCGCTATTAAATCTTTCCCATTTATTATTTATTTAATATCTTGTGTACTTTCACAAGTTAGGAAATAATTTCTTCTGTGCAAAAATTAAGAACCGTTAGTTTTAATTTAATTCTTACTCTCGTCATTTACCCCAAGAATTTTATGAAGATCCAACTATTACTTAAGCGAGTTTTTGTTTAAATTGTTATTTTTATTCTAGGGTCTTTTTCATAAGGTTAGGCTAAATTTTTATCCTAGAAAAGTTTTAGACTTAGGACTTAGATTCTGAATTGGGCGACACTTGGTTAGAGAAGTTGTTTAAGGATTTCTTAAGGCGTTAATGTTTTAGGGACATCTAGGTTCATTTATTCATCATCATCAACGCGACATGCCCTTCAGGATGCACCACGTGCTCTAAGGGTGCCACTCGCCAACTTATGCTTCTTTTGTGCGACGTGCCCTTCAAAATGCACCACATGCTCCAACGGTGCCACTCGCCAACTTGTGTTTCCTTCGTGCGACGTGCCCTTCAGGATGCACCACGTGCCCTTCAGGATGCACCACGTGCTCCAAGGGTGTTACTCACCAACTTGACTAATTGGTAGACATCTATAACCCCTGGAGTCAACACTCCACCAGGTGAACTTGTGGGAGACTAAGGGCTCTAAGGAATAAGGCCCTCACCTTATTGCGTGCCCCTTAGAATCATCGTGAGCGACTGTCGCAGTCTGCCCTCACAGCATCATGGATCCTCTCGAACTAGGTAATCATTAACCTATAGTTTGAGCCATGGCGGGAGTGCTAGTAGGTTGTGGCAGGGCTGTTGTCCACACCTCTCCCTCAACCTCTCTGGAAATCGTGTGTGGCCCCTTTACTCCATATGTGATTCTGGTCAGAAATCTATCGTCAGCCTGCATCATCAACAATCATGTCAGAACATGTCAACATCATATCATCGAATCAATGAAATATCATAGTAAATAAATCAACCCAAATAGCACACTCCCTGACTAAATATGGAGTCCAAGGGGGTTCCACCGATGCCTCTGCATCCTCAAGGTCCAAAACCCTGCACACTCAATAAAACTGAGTCAAAATCACCTGTCAACATCCAAGTAGTAAAACATCATGTCATCTATCATAACGCATCATAATCAAGCATAAATGTTTTAACATCATAAAAGTCCAGATCACTTGCGAGCAAGTGTCCTCAAAAATAAGTTTTCTCAGTGCACCAGAGCGGGATGTTATAGGATCATCATACTCAACTTGTATATTTGTTAAAGTTTGTTTCATCCTTAGAACATGTGTACAAGATGTTGATACTATAATATACTCTGCTTCAACTGTAGACAATGATACTAATGACTATTTCTTGATTAGCCAAGATACCAAACACTCACCCAAGTAGAACATTGACCCACTTGTACTTCTCCAGTCATCAATGCAACATGCCCAATCTACATATGTGTAGGAAATAAGTGATAGATCCTTTCCTTTCAAATACCATAATACAAACTCTTTTGTTCGCTTAAGATATCTAAATATCCTCTTTACTACTAGAACATGTGATTCCTTTGGTGTTGATTGAAATCGTGCCACCTATCCAACTTTCTACGTTACATCTGGTCTAGATGTTGTCACATAAAGTAAGATGCCAATTATTGACCTGTATTTCCTATGAAATGTAGACTTTTAATCATCATATTTACTTAAATTACAACTAGTCTGCACATGAGTATTGACTGGTTTTCAATATTCCATTCCAAACCTATTCAACATTTATGTGATATACTTGGTTTGAGAAATAAAAATACCTAGGTTTCTTAGACATTTCTAAAGACCCAAAAAGAAGGATATTTCTCCAAGTAATGACATTTCAAATTCATTTTGCATATCCTTTGCAAATTTTTGTCTCATCCAGTCATCATCACCTACAAAACTAATATCATCAACATAAACTTCAATTAATAAAATGCCATATTGAATTACAATGATGTAGAGGTTGCATTCTGCATTTCCTTTCTTGAACCGTTGCTACTATAGATATATGCCTAATCTAGAATACCATGCTCTGGGGGCATGTTTAATACCATACAAGGCCTTCCTCAACCTGCAAACATAATATTCATTCTCTGACAACTAAAATCCTTTTGGTTTCTCAATGTAGACTTCTTCTTCTAGTTCCTCATTCAAAACTAAT
This sequence comes from Picea mariana, assembly GCA_032191745.1. Lineage (NCBI taxonomy): Eukaryota > Viridiplantae > Streptophyta > Pinopsida > Pinales > Pinaceae > Picea > Picea mariana. The sequence goes on along the minus strand of JASDQU010305632.1, from coordinate 15,811 downwards.
GATTTAATGTCCATCTGATAAACTTTGATATTATTGGAGCATTCATAAGCTAGGATCAATCTGATTGCTTCCATTATGGAAACTGGAGAAAACATCTCTTCAAATTCAAAACCTTCAACATGTGCACATCCTTTTCATACCAATCTATATTTGTTCTTGATAACCTGTCCATATTCATTCAATTTATTTCTGAAGAACCACTTTGTGTCGATCACATTCTTATACCTTGGCCTTAGAACCAATTCCCAGGTGGCATTCTTACTCTATCTCATCCAACTCTTCATCCATGGATTTTATCTATAATTCATCCTTGTTGACTTATTCAAAGCTGCTTGGCTCAATCAAAGATAAGAGCACTAGGTCCAGTTGTTTTGGTAAACAAATTCTTCTTCTAATATCATCTCTTTCATCTTGTTTCTCGATAAAATGATACGACAGATGATTCTTATGTATTCATTTTCTAGGTGTCTTTGGAGGTACTTGAAGATCTCGTTGTTCTTGATCTTATACTTCTAATTTATCTTCTTCATCTTCCCCTTCTTATACTTCTTCTTCCTTTGCTTATTCTTCATGAACCTCTTCCATTGACTCATTTTCTTCTTCTTTTATTTTTCATCCACTAGTCTTATGAACCGTCACATTTATGCTTTACACAACTTTGTTGAGCATTAGATTGAAATATTTGTATTCTCTTCTTATGATCGAGTACCCAACAAGTATGCCTTTGTCCACATGAGAATTGAACTTTTCGATTCTAGAATCTTCTCTCTTGATGTAGCATTTGCTTCCAAAAACTATGAAGTTATTCACATTTGTTGGTCTTCCTTTCCATAGCTCCTAGGGATTTTTATCACTATTGTTTCTTAGAATTACTCTATTTTGAATATGAATTGTTCTATGCACTGGATGTGTGCAAAAGACATATGTCAACTTGGAATACATTGACATAGTTCGAGCCATTTCATGTACTGTCATATTCTTTATTTCAAGAAGTCCATTCTGTTGAGGTGTTCTAGCGATGAATAATTTCCCTTTTATTCCATGCTGGCTGCATAAATCCATAATTTCCTTTCAAGTAAACTCTTATCCATTATCAAATCTCAAACATTTGATTTTTGAATTCATTTCATTTTCAAAAATTTACTTCTATATATTGAAGTTTTGGAATGCTTCTGACTTCTTCCTGAGAAAACAAATTGCATTCATCCTTGTATAATAATCAACCAATAACATAAAATATTTCTCACCTTTTAAACCTTTTTTTCTAGTTGGTCCAACTAGATTGCTATGCACAATTTCCAGTGGTCTTGTTGTGGAGTATTCCTTTGATTTGAATTTTGTCTTTCTTTTCTTTCCTTGTTGGAAATGCTTTCATAAGGTGTTTGTTGGATTCATGATCTAGGGAATTCACTTGAATCCTTCCTTTTTTATAACTTTGACAAGGTTATCAAAGTTTATGTGCCAAAATCAAACTTCATCTTCCTTTCCTAGACAACATGTTTCATTTCCAATTTCACTTAACACATGTATGTTGCTTGAAGTTCTTATAGTTGTTGCAACCAATCTGCCTGAACTTGCCTTTCTTATCGCACACTTCTATGAATCAAACATAAGTTTGTGACCTTGGTCACACATTTGAATTACACTTAGAATATTATGTGTCATATCTTCCCCTAGTAGAACATTTTCTTCCTTAGTATCATTGTGTGCAATTCTTATAGTGCCTCTTCCAATGATTCTAGTTGAGTCTTCGTTTCCAAAGGATGTTGATCTATCTCTTTTCTTTCTCATGTTTATAATATTATACTCATCACCTATCATGTGATTTGTGAAGCCACTATAAACATACCAACCACGTTTCTTATGTTTCGCTTGTAGACCAAGTGTGCCTTATGTTAGCACATGAAAATTTTCGTAAAAAAATTGTAATTTAGTCGAGATTTGGGAACAATGATTCTTGCTAAGTCTTCACTTCCAAAGGATTTTGATCCATATATTTCCTTTCTCATGGTTATAATATTATCCTCATCACCTGTCATGTGATTTGAGAAGCCATTATCAACATACCAACCACATTTCTTCTATTTCGCTTGTAGACCAAGTGTGCCTTATGTTAGCACATGCAAATTTTGGTAAAAAAATTGTAATTTGGTTGAGATTTGGGAAAAAGGTAATTGTGTTCTTTGGATATAGAAAACTAAATGTCAGATTCATAGTTTGGGCCTTTTGGAAAATGGACATGAAAAATGTACAAATCAAATAAAAAAATCTGACTTTAATAACCAAAAATTTGGCTCTCGTGCCTATGCAGGGTTTATTTAATTTTATGAAAAACTATCAGGCTCAAAGGCCCAATCTCAAAGTATTGAATCCAAGTCCACAAGCCATCAAGTGAACAATATAAGTCACAAACAACATCTTTCGAGACCAAGGACCAAGCTCCAAGCCACAAGGGAAGATCCCACAAGGAGGTATAATTCATTCTCAATGTGTCGACCACCTAATAAAAGGCCTATGCATATAAATACACATGAAGTTAACTCCAACACCGATGTGGGATATAGCTCATTGTGTGAAAATATAAATTCCCAAACCAAAAAGTAAAGTTCTAGTATGCACTCAAAGGTATGTAGGTGTCAAAGAGGAGAATGCCTGAGATAAACTAAGGTATTAACATGTTCCAAATGCATGGAAAGTGTTGAAGTGCATTAAAAAGGAGACAAACCAGAGCGTAGAAGATATATGTTAATGCTAGTATTCATACTGTTGAAGAATTGTTCATGGATCCCAAACTTTCCAAAAGTAGGTTTATGATACGTAATATGCTTCCAAATGTCAAATTAAAGTTTATATGGCATACTTGGGAGGAAAAGGGAGCACAAACACACTTTTTGGTGACAGATCTAGGGTTACTTATAATGATATTGTGTTTGGTACATTGTTAGAAACTATCTGCTATAGAATCAAATTTCTTTTAGTTTCTTTTTGCTCATGGTGCCTCCAAATCTATTTCATTTTGTGTTGTAATAGGAGGAAGGAAGGACAATAAAGAGTTTGTCAATTCTCAGGTTATGTCTCAAAGCATTCTACCTACCATCATGAACCCATGCTAGAAAATATCTTGCAAGTGCTAGATATGTTTTCACATGTCTGTCACCAATAACACATTTCTTGTTCCCAACAGCTAATGAAAGTGGCAACCCTTTGGAGAAATTGGAAGATGATATTGGTGGCTACTTTGGTTATGATTTTTTCCAGTTTCTTCATACTCTTCGAACAAAACATAATATCTGTTCTATTTATTTTTTTCCTATTGAACTCAATAAAGAGATTATGGGTACCCTATCACTCTCTCTTCACAACAATGCACTATAATTTTATGAGGTTGGTGAGGAGTCATTTGCACATAAACATGTTATTAACCTTCCATGGAATGGATATGACATTAGCAGACTTGTGTTGATCCTTGAAAATACACTACTTATATCAACAAATCATAATTCAATAAAATTTTGGAACCCAAGTACGTGTTTTTGTATACATACAATGGAAGTAGGTTATGGTCTTTTTGGTTGTTTTGTTCTTGGAAATCATTATAGGATGAAAGCATGAATATGGGTTACAATTTTGCTTGTTTTATGAGAAAACAAATTGTATTTTCACAAGTTCTTCAACTTCCGGCATACAAAAGTATTTTTTTTATTTAGAATTTCACTTTACAGTAAAAACAAAATTTGTGAATAATTTTGTTATCTTTCCAATGACTTATTTTCAAAATTTTTTTATCACGATTTCATATGTCAATTTGACAATTGTTGAATAGTATGTTCCTTAAACATGAAAGTAATGATAATGAGTTACTTTTTCCTACAACAATGTATCTATATTAAACTTATGTTTTTAAGAAATGAAATATACTGCAACAATCTACAGAGACTCTATTTTATTATGACTATAATTTTGAATCTAACAGATGAATATTATAATTTCTATAATTTGTTGAAGTTGACCAAGCTGAAAACGTTGCAAATTTTAAACACATGTTTTTCTACAACTTGTATCTATCTTAATTTTTACTTAAAACTAAAATATAAATATACCCTTTTGAGAAGAACAGTTTAAAGATTATGAATATATTTTTTTCCAAATTTCTCACTGTATATTTTTAGAGATACTGATATTTCATTTCACCAAATCATAATGTCTGCTGAAAATATTATGTAGTGTCTTTTTTTTAAAATTAAATAAAATTAGATAAAAATAAAGAAAATGAAAACAAATTATAGTAATTGAAAGTAGATTCAATTTTGGAAATGTTGGTGTCATTTTCGAAACCAAATTCTCAGTATTTGTAGGAGTTATCAACCTCCGAAGTTTGGGTAAACTTGGGGAAATTATCTAGTTTTTGTTTTCAGTCCCAATTTCATTTTTTTGGCCGAAAAACTATTATTTCAGCCAAAAGACTAAATTCTAATAGAAATCGTCAAAACCAAATGGTTTCCAAGGTTTTCGACCGAAAAAACCTTCTTTCGGATGAAAGGTTGTTGTCTGAATTCCTTCGGTTAGAAAAAATGAAAATACACATCGTATCATTTCATTTCGGGCCAAATTGTATAAATAGGCTTTCAGCCGAACACATTTAACACAATTCATTGGATGGACAAACAGATATGAGCTCGGGGATAGGGATTTCAAAACATTTATGTTACTGATTGCAACTATATTATTTTCTTTCTTTATTTCTTCCCTCTGTTCCATAGGCTTAATCAGAGGATCGATATCGATACATGATGGTTTTCTAGAGCACTTAAACAAAGTTTCGAATCATCTTTTTGGTTTTTGTTGAATAAGGTAATTGATTTTTGTTCAAGTTTTTATAGGAATAACAATTTATATGTTAAAAGATAAATGTTGAGCATTTTTTCAAGTTGAAGTCTTTTTTGAACATATCTTTTACAGATAACTATAAAAGTCATGGAAAACAAAAGTTTTCGCAAGAGAAAATTTGATCGCACTCGAGATGATACTTGCCAAATCAAACAAAGGAAAGAGATTTATTGGAGAAAGAAACAAGAACATGCAAATATTGAAGAAACAAACGATGATAAAGTCAATAGAGATTATCGAAAAGAAGAAGTTCAACTAGGTATGCATTCACATATGATGATCAAGCACACAACACACATTGGGACTATATTCAGAAAGTACAGAATTCAAAGTATAGAATTCAAATTTATAATATTGTAAATAATATAATTGATTGTAATTACAATTTGATGTTTTTCAGAAAACATAAATAGATTTGTCTCATAATGTCGAAGAAGACATTGAAACCGAAATCGATGCAGAAGATGAATCACCTATAGGTATGTACATAAATTTAGATAATACAAGATGAACACTCAAGTATATATAACTTAGTGAATTTGTGTTCGGGTTATGTTTTTTAACATAAACTTTAAATTGAAATATGCAGGAGAATCTATCAACATTGATCATGAAATATTAGAAAATGTTGATACTGACAAATTTGGGAAGAAAAAAGATAAGCATTATATAAGATATTGA
>JASDQU010305631.1:69621-97544 GCA_032191745.1 Picea mariana | reverse complement strand
GGCAATCTCATACTCCTTGCACGCTCCATGATTGTCCTGTTCATCCTTTCTGACACACCATTTTCTTGTGGTGTTCTTGGAACTGTCTTCTCTCTATGAATCCCATGGTATGAACAGTAATCATCAAACTCCTTGTTGAAATATTCACCTCCATTATCTGATCTGAGACACTTCAAACTTTTTCCTGTCTCATTCTCAACTAAAGCTTTCCATTTCTTAAAAGTATCAAAAACATAATATTTTTGTCGAATGCAATCAACCCAAGTTTTTCTAGTTGCATCATCAATAAAAGTAACATAATAATGAGATCCACCAAGAGATGATACCTGAGTTGGTCCCCATACATATGTATGCACAAGCTCTAACCTTTCATTCTTCTTTTCTTTTCCGACTCTGAGAAATCTAACTCTCTTTTGTTTTCCATAAACACAATGCTCACAGAAGTCCAAATCAATTTGTTTAAGATATGGCAACAAATTTGTTTTGTGAAGTATCTGCATACCCTTCTCACTCATGTATCCTAGCCTATGATGCCACAGTGTTGTATCCACTCCTGTAGAAGCTAAAGAGATAGAAGAGTCAGTATTACCAGTACATAAATACAATGTACCTACCTTCTCTCCTTTTGCTATCACCAATGATCCTTTGATGACCTTCCACGTCTTATATGTGAATATGGATACACAACCTTCATTTTCCAACTATTCTGTTGAAATTAGATTTTTCCTTAAATATGGAACATGTCTTACCTCTTTCAACAACCATTGGTTTCCATTGCGTTGCTTTATTTTTACCTTTCCCATTCCAACAATTTTGCATGGTGCATCATCGCCCAAATGAACCTATCCAAAATCACCCTGAACNATCTAGAAAATGTTTCCTATGGGGTGTGGCATGAAATGAAGCCCCCGAATCTACTACCCAAGACTCGGAAATATTATCTACAGAAAGAATCAAAGCATCTTGTAACACATCACATGTTACATTTGCTTCCTGATTTCTCTCATGTTGTCCATCTCTTTGTTTCTTTGGAGCTCTGCAATATTTCTTCAGATGTCCTTTCTTCCCACAATTCCAGCACTCTATCTTTCCAAGTTTGGATTTGGATCTGCCCTTCCTAGAATTCTCGTCGTTCCCTGAGCCCTTTCCTCTATCCTTTTGTCTTCCCCTATTCTCCATGTTCAACGCATTACCTGATGTCTCACCTGTGCTTTTCCGCCGCATTTCCTCACTAAAGATAATACCAACAGCATCATCAAATTTTAAAGTATTTGAACCAGAGACAGTTACTTACAGCCATGACCAAGCCATTCCAGCTTTCTAGCAATGAGCACAAGATTAGAAGAGCCCTAACGTCATCATCAGAGTCCACTTTTACAGAAATTAGTTGATTAGTTACCGTATTAAATTCATTTAAATGATCTACAATAGACCCACCTTCTGACATCTTCATATTAAATAATCTCTTCATTATAAATACCTTATTAGATGCCAAGGGTTTTTCATACAGTTTAACCAACGCATCCATCAGATCCTTCGTTGTCTTTTCCTTTGAAATATTGAAATCCACCGACGTTGCCAAGCTCAGCCGTATCGTTCCTAGAGCCTTTATGTCAAGAATCTCCCATTCTTCACCCTTCATGGTCGTCGGCTTTTTTGCTACTCCGCCCAATGGTAGGAATAGATCCTTCTGATATAAATAATCTTCCATATGCATCTTCCATAACTGGTAGTTTTGGCTGTTAAATTTCTCGACCCTAAACTTTCCATCTTTCGACAGTGCTCCCACTCGAACTAGGAACCCTCTTTTCCTGCGAGTTACCTTTCGCTCTGATACCAGTTGTTAGAAAAACAGGACCACGGAGCAATAAAATAAAACAAATGCGGAAACAAAACACATAAGATACACAATACAAGAGAGACACAGATTTACGTGGTTCACCCAGTGTGGGCTACATCCACCAAAGAAATTGCCAGGTCCTTCCTTTATTATTATCCAACAAAATGAAGGGATACAACCTACAACAAAACCCATTGTAACTTCCTCTTCTTTCTCTCACAGTCTCCTCTCTCAGAATACAATACTCGCCATAATGCATAGCCGCAATACATTTCCCTCATAACAGAGGGTTGCCTTCTAGGGAAAAAAACCCTTACATAATTTCTACTGTTAGATCTGCGACCTTATAATCAACGGTCCAGATTTACAATGAAATCACAATATACATTTACAAGGAAATTTTTCCTTCGTGGGCTTCGCCCCCAAACCCCCCAACCGAGGGGGATAGGCCCCCCAGACCTCGCAAAGGGGGTACCCCCCCTCTACACTCCCCCGCGTGGAAGAGTGTACATACTTCTGGGGTGTAAAGTCTTCATGGGGTATCAACATGGCTGAAAGCGAGGACCTCTAAATCAGGAACATAATCAGGCTCCACAACCAACACCTAAAGGAACATATAGTGACCATTCATGAAAGGATGCGTCTCTAATAATTATAATAACTATTTATTATTATTATGATTATTATTATATATATTAATAATATTATTAATAATTAATAATTATATTATTAATTATTAGTCTGGGAGAATGTCTTCCTGATGTTGTACAAATATCAACATTCCCTCTCAACGAGGGATACATTCTGCACCTTAAGCACCTCGAGTCTTTTGTCCTTTGAATACTACGCCTGGGCCATTCATCAATAGCCAAGTCAACATGGCTAATACTACGAGTGAATGTATCATTCTCCTTATCCAAGTCGACATAGCCACTCTCGGAGGATGTCTTCCCGATGCCTCTAACTTCAACACTCCTTCTCAACTAGGGAGAAATTATGCATCACGCCAAGATTCTTGATTTCAAACTTTGAGGCCAACTCCCTCTTACACTTGTCAATGAGATTTCGTTGATGTAATCGTATCCGACATGCACCCAATTGATGTATACTTCTCCTCACATGCACTTCTGATCAACATATATCACTCCAACCTAGAGCATGCATGTGATAGCACCTCAAGTCTCTAATATTGTGTATGGTCCATTCATCACTAGCCAAGTCAACATGGCTAATACTGTGAGTGAATGTATCATCCTCCTCAGCCAAGTCAACATAGCCACTCTGGGAGGATATCTACTCGATGTTAATAGCTGGAGAATATCAATGCCTTGGGCCATTCACCATTAGCCAAATCAACATGGCTAATCCTTTGAGTGAATGTATCATTTTCCTCGGTCAAATCAGCATGACCACTCTAGGAGAATGTCTGCCCAATGCAGCCACCTGGAGAAGAATAAACACCTCAAGACTTTTCCACTCCTTGTCAAATCAACATGAGTGAGGATAAATACTACACATGGGTTATTCACCATTATCCAAATCAACATGGCTAATCCTGTGAGTGAATGTATCATTCTCCTCAGTCAAATCAACATGACCACTCTCAGAGAATGTCTTCCCGATGCTACTCATTTGCATATGTGTACTAGATATTTGCAGCTCCCTTCTACATCATGTCTAGGATTCAAGGTTAAAAGGTCCACATCCCACTCCTTCTGTCTATCTTCCTTCATTGAAATAAGGGAATCCTCTCCAAGAGGTCCCATATCTCCTCAAGGTCTATCCTCCTGTGTGTCAGTCCTAAAGGACGTCTCTCCCATCTAAATCTGAATCTAAAGAGGAATCCTTTATGAATGAAAGCCTCTAAGAAACTGACTCTCTCTTAGATCAGGCCCACTCTGAGTCTGCATGGTCCCTCTAAAGCTTGATTCCCTCTGAGGTTATATAGTCTACGAATTCATCTGTTCCCTTTGCATGTGTTGACCTCCTCTTCTTCTTCTTTACATGGATGTGCACAACTATATATAGTGACCCTGCAAATGATATGTCTTCTACTATGACCAACACACATCCATCATATACTCGATGTCATATGGCTAACCATGTTTATTTTCTAGTTTTAATTTAGACAAGCACAATTTTCCACAAGTGGTAATTACTTCCAATGATATACAATATTACTTTAGTAAACTCTAGAACATCACTAAGTATTTACACTCAGAAAATTTCAACTACTTAGAAACTTCGGTCTCTTCCTTAGATCACTTCCCACGCGTGAGAGAGAAAAAATACGTGTATCGATTGTTGTGTATTTCAAGTGTCTTTTTATATTAATATTGAATTGATCCAAAGAGACATGTCTCTTTGAAAATTAAATTTAAAATTAAATTCAATTTTCTTTCTTATAAATAGTTGGAGAATACCTCTCGTAACTACCCAAATATTAACATTAATTTGGTTATAATCCATCCACATAGTATTTGACTTTGTTAAATTGTTCCTCCATAATTCATGGGATTCTTTTTATAATTTTAGGTAGAAGTAAATAAGCAGTACATTCTTCATATTTAGGTAATTAGACATTTTTACTAGAAATTACTGCCCACCATAATTTATGGAATTCTTTCTATAATTTAGGTAGGAGTAAAAGGTAAATATGTTATACATAGATATTGTAACAACCCCATAAATTTAACACTCCCAACACTTTACTCTACTCTCATTTTCCTGGGCCCTCTTGTGAGGGAGTCAAGCCTAGTACCATGTTGAATTTTGTTTATATGAGATAATTTTGTATATGAGATTCATTATTACAATGATGAATGTGCCAAATATATAGAGAACCTAAAGGCACATAAGGTGACCATTCATGAAAGGATGTGTCTCTAATAATTATAATTTAACTATTTATTATTATTATTATTATTATTATTATTTTATATATATTAATAATATTATCAATAATTAATAATAGTATTATTAATTATTAATTTGGTACAATGTCTTCTCGATGTTGTACAAACATCAACATTAATAATATATCGATCTCTTATCATCTCATATGAAAAATCAATAGGAATTAGCATTAGATATTTGTATGTTTCTTTGGAAACTTAGAGACTCTATAAATTCAAGGATAATGAGAGCCTTTAAACACAAGTAGAGATAGATGTGTCTTTTAGAATATTGATAGGGATATTTGGATAGTGTGACTTTGATAGCTTTATTGTGAGGGTGGCTCTCACTAGTTTGAATAATTTGGGTTAAGATCCCATACCACTTAGAGTTGATTGGGTGAACTATAGGAGAGGGAGGTGTGGTTATTTTCATAGATCACCCATTGACTTTAAGTGGCATTGAGAGTACATAAATTCAAGTAGTTGTTGGCAATATTTATTGACTTCTTTAAATAACTTATCACATGAAGAAGTTCAAAATATAGAATAGGTCTCATTAATTTCTTTTTAATGTTGAAATATTTATTTTGTTTTCTAAATGTTGGGCCGACCTTTCTATTTTCTTTTTCTTTTCTTTTCTTTGTCTGTATTTTTTCCTAATAATTTGGCTTAAATTAGGGTTTTCTTTTCACCAATTCTTTCTTGATGATGAACTGCAATGGTTTCGTCTGAAACATCAACATTTAAAATGGATGTGTCATTTCTAGAAGTCTCTCTCTATACATTATTGAATAGATCAGTGAGAGATTTGGTTATCTCTCTTTATTTTTAAGATTAGTGCTCCCTTCTAATAAGGCTCACAAGTAAATAAAATGCCTATATATGAAAATAAGCATATGGAATTTATGAAAGATTTGCTTTTAACAAATTGTAAACTTTTTAGAGAAAAATAAAAGTGTAAAAATTAATTATATTGTGTATACATTGAAAATGAGGAAAATTACTCTCTGTCTCCAAGGTGTAGAACAAACGATGACAGAGTGTTCTGTTAAGGAACTTCGTGATGTGAAGTCACCGGCTTGAAACCTTTTGGGACACCAAAAATCCATCCATGTTAAGGGTTGGTGTGGCTCAGACCAGGTGCAATCCCCGAGTGATTTTGATGGCTTAGATTCCCCTGAGTCGCAGTTTCTCAAGCCATGGGCTAGTCCCGCAAGTCACAGACAAACTAGCAAAAAAAAAAATGAGGAAAATTACTCTCAATAAGAGATGATTATAATAATACGAAATACATTGGGAGTACATAAATTTTTCATCGTGTCCAAAATAAGATCACTCTTATCTGAAATATTATCCATGAGTAATTGTTAATTTATTTTATGTATGATTTTATATTGAATAACTTGAAAATGGTTAAGGGTGGATTCCATCATTTTCCCCATGTTCCACCATGTGAGTAGATGCATTAGTGTCATATTTGTTTGTGAAAAAACTATCCATATAAATGAATTCCCTGAACTAACTATTATATGATTAAATATATTTAGTCAAACATTGTCATTGCTCTTTCATAATATTCATTTTGTGTTTTGTCAAATAATGACTAATCATGCCTTTAATTCTATTTAGTCAATGGTTATCATTACTTAGTTTTTAAGATTGCACAAAAAATTGGCATGGATGGTGATCAATAACAATTAGACCATCCCCGGGATGGGGTGTTAGTGCGGAACACGCGGTGTATAGTGGAGGCAGGGATCGGCCACCAGGGCATGGAGCCATGTGACGGGCTCGTGCCATAGCCCGCCACCCCACTCCTGCATTAAATTTCCCCTACGACGTCGTAGCAGCTCATTTATGCAGCTTCCCTCTCCCTTTGCACTTCATTTCATGGCTTGGTTGCTGGTGTGTGCCCCTCATCTCTGCTCACGCTCTGAATGGCTCCCCCCTCTGCTGCCATGGCCTGATCTTTCTCGATCCTTCATGCTTTCTGCAGCCCCTACTCATCTCCAGGCATTCTACCTCTGCCTGGCGCACCTGGTCACTTTTGACAGTCACGCGAAGAACCTCATGCCGCGCCAAAGGGGGAGGCCGCGAAGAGGCTCTCCATGGAAACCTCGTCGGCCTTCTGTCTCACCCCCTGACTCACCCTCCATTTGCTCCTCCCCTTCCCTCCAGCCCGAGCCTCTTCTTCCTCCCTCTCCCGCTCCACCTGTTTCACAGTTTAATTGTCTAGCAATCATCCCCAGGCTACCATGCTCCTCCTCGCATCCCCTTCTTGCCCCTCCGACGGTTGAGACACCCCCTATACCAGTTCTTGATTCTTTAAAGAAAATCGGAGACGAGCCTCCTCCTCCTCGCAAGCCTTGGAACTCCGAGAACCAGTCCTATGACTCCTTCTTCGGCACGCAGCTAAGAGAAAGCATGGCCATCCTCTACAGTTTGGTATTTGAACTCCGTCAAGGGGTGGAAGACCTTCAATTCCGCCTGCAAGCCACGAACGGAAAGGTAGTGGTCCTTCTTTAGCTTCTTTCCTCCCTTCAAGAGGCTTTCCCCTCTGACCCGACAGGAGAGGCTTCAGTAGATGAACCCGGTGCAGCTACTAGTGGAGGAAAAGCCCAGGTGCAACGATCCACAGGGAATGGGTTGGAGCGGGCCAAGCACGAGGACATGGTCGTGGAGGTGGACACAACATGACGACCGCTGCAGGATACTTCGACAGGTGCCAATAGAGCCGTGAGCAGTGTGGAAGTCGGGGTGCAATGGGCAGACCAAGTGATGTATGTCGAGGAGGAACCTTGGACCGAGGACTTCCACGCCACCTGGCCAGGTTATTCGCCAAATGTCTAGGTCCATAGTGGTACTCTAGGTCTTGTTAGCTTCTTTTCTTTTTAGTTGGTGACCAGTCAGTTTGAGACCACCACTTATGCTTGACTCCCCTGCTGGTTGGATTGGTTTCCCCTCTGTTGGGGCAGTCCAGTAATTACAGTATGGCTATTTTTGTATTTTGAAACTCTACTTTGGTTTTGGAAGGCCTTTTATATATAATACTTCTTACTTAAAAAAAAAAATAACAATTAGACCATTATAAAAAACATACAAAAAATATTTTAAGGGAAATGAAATATAAGATACTACCCAATATTTTCTTAGCTTTATTGATTATCTATTTAATAATATCACTTAGTTGTATGTCTTCAATACTCATCAATATTTTAAATTTTAAATTTTCTATTGTTTCAAAATAAAATTACAATTTGTCCAAGATGTGGTCCTCATAAATAAAATTTCAAGTTTAAAATCTTCCATTGTTTAAAAACAAAATTACAATTTGTGCATGAAGTAACCATTAGCATTAAGGGTGTACCTATCAATCACAATTAGCATTAAGGATGTAACCATCAATTATATTAAATTCTTATGCTCTACTTTTCATTAATAACTTTTTTGTTCCATTCTATTTCCATTTGTTGGTACTTTTAACAATGTTCCATTTTTAATCTTTTATGCATGTCATTCAATTTTTTGATTTAGAAACTTACATAAAGCTATCTACTCAACTTGGGGATTATAGGAATGTTTTGTTTGTTTTTTTTTGTGTATTTTTCATTGAGATCAATGTAGTAAGAAATTTTAGCACAATTTACAATGGAAATTATTTATTAATGGTCATAAGTCTCTAAGACCTTGCCATCCTTGGAAAATATTTATGGAAAAACATAAAGTTGTACCCTTACCTTTATTGAGAAGTTAGCATCTAGCACCATTTAAATTTGATTTGGTTAACCAATTAGTTCTAGATTTTCCAAAATCATTGAGATGGTAGCCCCAATGAAATTCATCTCATTATAGAATTGAGATCTTAAATATTTTTTATTATGATTTTATTATTTCATTATTTTTTTATTCAATCAACCTTTTTTCAATGTTACATACTTATTATTCGATGTTTGGTTTAAATTTTTATTTTTTTCAATTTTAATGCATGAAAAAAAGTCAATTCAAATATGGAGAAGAGATTGCTTTAATGAGATTTAAATGGATTTTTAATAATTTAGTGAAATCACATTAGAAAGAAATTCTTTAAAAAATTGCAAACAATCACAATACACAAAGAGAAAACAAAAAACACTAGCATTAAAGAGATAGTAATAAAATACATCAACAAAGGTATACATAGAGAAACTAGACAAGAGAATGTTGCAAACCATTAGTTACACAAATACACCACAAAAAACATCATTATTAAGGAGATAGCAATAAAATGCATTACTCTAAATGAGATAGTAATAAATACATAAACACTCATCAATACTCATCATAAATCCCACACTCATCGATACTCATCAATAATAATAAAATACATCAATATTCATCATAAAGTACAAAAAATAATTATAAAATCCATCTAGGTTATTAAAAATAAGTTCATATATATAACAATTAGATCTAGTACAAACCAAAGCAGTAGACTAAAAACAAATAAATGGCATCAACATCGCATTATAAGAAAACACTACAAATATAAATCATCTGGCACCACTAGCCCCATGACCATCTCCACTACCACCATCCCTTGTACTAGGCACCCAGTGGCCACCGTGATCATTGCCACTACAATTGATACGTGTACCAAGACCTTCATCACCCACAAGAGTGTCTACACCCATATAATTCATAAAAATAGTTTCCAACGCATTGTACTACAATTGTGTAGAGATCCTTGATAAATATAAGAGAAAATATAGCCCTTAACTTCAAAAATAAACCCTTAAACTTGAAAGATATCAAAATATTTACACCATAAACAACACAAGAAAATAGAGAAGAACCCTTAAGGTAGGGTAACACCATCAAATACTCCTTATAGAAGGAATCACTCTACAAGTCATGCTTGTTACAAGACAATACATCCACCATATCTCCAATACAATGCTACTCGCGTATTTATATTTTTCTCATGAGTATTCCTAGGGGTCTATGCCAACTACCCCTTATTATTATATTATTTCCTCTTAACTACATAGTGGGCCTATTTTTTACCCATCAACTACCAAGTGGGCCTATTCCATGATTATGGCCACCTTATATTCATTATCCATTTGGGTACCTCCCTAGGTACCCCATATTATCCTCCCTAGCTACATTACATCCCATCACCCTTTGCATGCTTCATCCTTGAAACATGGGAAGAAGTCATATAATATGACCTACTGAGAAATGTAGTCAACCGGTATCATGCACAAGCATCCATCCATCCTAGTGAAATATGGACATGGGGTCCAACTATGGACTTTCCTTCTCGACATTGATTCTAGTTTCTCTTTGGGTTCCATTTTTTTTTTTGTGCTACTTTGATATCTCCATGCATATCTTTTAGTCATCCATGTGTCTCCATACTGGTTGACTTTCTGGTTCTATGTTGATCCATAGTAAGTTTGTTGATTCTCACACCCTTACCTTGATGATATTTGTTTCTCTTAGTGGTGTGGATGGTGATATACAACAACTTTAGCTATATGTTCTTCTTTCTTTGACTCTTCGACTTGTGGTTCCTTTGATTCATTTATCTCCTTAGCTTCTTTTTTCTTTTTTAAGCCCTTCATGGGGATTTTCTTCATGTTGTTATGTAGGCTCTTCTTTTGATTCAACCATAACTATCAGTTCTTCATTCTTGTTATTCTTTCAACATATGGTTCCTTTGAGTCATTTAGCTCCATAGCTTCTTCTTCCTTTGTATGCCCTTCTTGGGGATTTTATTCATGTCCTTTTGTAGGCTCTTTTTTTTTAACTCAACCTCGAACTCTTCATCTAATGTTTTAGTAGGTACTGCAATTAGTTTCCTTGCAAGGAATTCTTCAAGTGCCCCCTTGGGCCCTTCTTATTTAGAAAAATAAATATCCTGCAATGTAGTTTTCTTTTTCTTGTACCAAAGATTCAAAAACATTTTTTGCACATTAATATTAATTGTACCAACTAAGTCTATCCAAGGATATCCCAAAACAATATCCACATAATACATATTTGTAGCATGAAAATGTGAATGCAACAAATATTTATCCATGGTAATCTTAAAATCTTTAAAAATTTTAACATTCTTACCCTCAACCTGCGTGCTTTGAATATTTTTTGTGAGAACGTGCAATATTTTAGCCAAATTAACATGGGTGAAATTATGCTTGCTACTAAGGTTTATAGAAATAATAAAATTTTCCTGTTGAATACATCCATGAACCTGTAATAGGAAGTTATCATATGAAACTAAACTCCCAATGCTCTTTTTACCCTTCTTCACAACAAGAGACCATATGCCTAAAAATACTCTTCATATTCTAAATCTTGTCTTTTGAATATTTTCAACAAGTCAAATGATCTATGCCATATTAGTGCTTCATTTCTTAGATGAGTATACATATTCCCTTTTCAATTCATTGGAAATTTTGACTTCATCCATTTTATATATTCTTCAATACTAGGACCATAATATTGTCTTGTAAAGTACATATTCATTGTGACAACCCAAAAATAGAACTAGGGTTTTAGAGGAAGTCATTTACTTTTCAATGGAGTTCCTTTATGTGACTAGGGTTTGAGGCAACTAATGTAAAATGATCATAACTTTTGGAATACTTTTTTGATTGGATATTATGACTACGATTATGAAATTTCATGGCCACTTTGTATCTACCGACATTGTTTTGACTAAAATCTAGGCACATTATCAAAAGATATTTGATTTTCAAATCGCACAACCGTCACTGGAAAAAACTCTAAAACCACTAATTTTAAATCAATGATAACTCCACTTCCTAGACTTCAAATTGGACGATTTTGTTTAATCTAGTGTATTTTCGAGAGGAATACATATATACAGATGGATTCTTCAAATTTAACACCAATTGTTTCATAAATCAATATGAATGTTGTTGTCCTCTTTTTCTCTTAAAAAAATCTACAAAAAGAAAAGAAAAACTTACATTTTATGGCCAAAGAAAGAACTCTAATACCACTTGTAGAGAACCTTGATAGATATAAGAGACAACATATCCTTTAACTTCATAAATAAACCCTTAAACTTCAAATATATCAAAACATTCATACCATAAACATTCATCCCTTATTAATTGTACCAACTAAGTCTATCCAAGGATATCCCAAAACAATATCCACATAATCCATATTTTTAGCATGAAAATGTGAATGCAACAAATATTTATCCATGGTAATCTTAAAATCTTTAAAAAAATGAACATTCTTACCCTCAACCTGTGTGCTTTGAATATTTTTTGTGAGAATGTGCAATAATTTAGCCAAATTAACATGGGTGAAATTATGCTTGCTACTAAGGTTTATAGAAATAATAAAATTTTCCTGTTGAATACATCCACGAACCTGTAATAGGAATTTATCATATGAAACTAAACTCCCAGTGCTCTTTTTATCCTTCTTCACAACAAGAGACCATATGCCTAAAAATACTCTTCATATTCTAAATCTTGACTTTTGAATATTTTCAACAAGTCAAATGATCTACACCATATTAGTGCTTCATTTCTTAGATGAGTATACATATTCCCTTTTCAATTCATTGGAAATTTTGACTTCATCAATTTTATATATTCTTCAATACTAGGACCATCAGATTGCCTTGTAAAGTACATATTCATTGTGAGAACCCAAAAATAGAACTAGGGTTTTAGAGGAAGTTGTTTACTTTTCAATGGAGTTCCTTTGTGTGACTAGGATTTGAGGTAACTAATGTAAAATGATCATAACTTTTGAAACACTTTTTTGATTGGATATTATGACTACAATTATGAAATTCCATGGCCACTTTGCATCTATCGACATTGGTTTGACTAAAATCTAGGCACATTATCAAAAGATATTTGATTTGCAAATCACGCAGTCGTCACTGGAAAAACTCTAAAACCACTAATTTTAAATCAATGATAACTCCACTTCCTAGACTTCAAATTGGATGATTTTGTTTAATCTAGTGTATTTTCGAGAGGAATACATATATACAGGTGGATTCTTCAAATTTAACACCAATTGTTTCATAAATCAATATGAATGTTGTTGTCCTCTTTTTCTCTTAAAAAAATCTACAAAAAGAAAAGAAAAACTTACATTTTATGGCCGAAGAAAGAACTCGAATACCACTTGTAGAGAACCTTAATAGATATAAGAGACAACATATCCCTTAACTTCATAAATAAACCCTTAAACTTCAAATATCAAAAACATTCATACCATAAAACAACATAAGAATATAGAGGAGAACCCTTAAGGTAGGGTAACACCATCAAATACTCCTCATTGAAGGAATCACTCCACAAGCCATGCATAGTACAAGACAATACATCCAACATGTCTTCAATACAATGATACTCATGTGTATTTATACTTTCTCTTGAGTATTCCTAGGGGTATATGCCAACTACCCCTTATTATTATATTATTTCCTCTTAACTACATAGTGGACCTATTTATTACCCATCAAAAATCAAGTGTGACTATCCCATGATTATGGCCACATTAAATTCATTATCATTTTGGGTACCTCCCTAGGTACCCCATATTATACTCCCTAAGTAGATTACAAATTAAAAGTAAGTTAGATCATTTTTTGTGTAAAATCTATGAGCTAACAATAATTTCATCTTTTAACTAGATGGATCAAGTCACTTAGGTCGAGTCGATGATAAACTGTGTATATGGTATCTGAGTTTGTGTAGATGGCATATGAGACTATGAAACATATCCTAGGATTTTCAATGGGTCATCACTAGGTTGCCAAAGAATTGTTTCATCCCACTCATTTTCCTACATGATCATAGCATCAACAACACCTATAAATATACCTTTATGCGACGACATTAAATGCAAACACTCAATTTAATAAATACATACTATAATCATTGTTTCAAAATTTGATGTATAACTTGTTTTTTATTAAATTGATTCAAAAATTATACCTCTTGACTCGGTGATGAATTTGAGTATCTATCCCTATAGCAGGGATATGTGATGATACAAGCTCGATTACGCGTTGATGCTCATATGTAGGTGAAGGATCATTGGCATCACCCTTGCCTTTAACTTGTACAATCTAAGCGAGGAACATGAAGAAAGTTAGAATTAAATAACCAATATTGCAAATATATGTAAGCACATGTTGGTTCATTGGATGTAGCTTGGGTGGTTGGGAGGAATGGTTGTTACCCTCCCCACCCAGGTTCAATTCCTTGTAAGTGACATGTGATGCCCTTAAATGGATCTATATGATGCTCTTGTTGTTGAGCCCCCAATATTCTAAAAATGGTTGGCCTCCCCATGTTCTCTTGTGGATTTTTGGGGGGTTTTACATGGACGTAGCGAGTACCGATATTCAGTGTTGTGAACCAAATGTAAAAGAAAAAAATGTAAACACATGCCTATAATTTACATCAATTGAAACTTCTAGAAGTCAACCATGTACTAACCAGATCTCCTCCATCTATCATGTGTGTATGAGAAACTGATTGTCCACTAGAGTAAAGTTCATCTAGTAATGTAGACATTTGCATGTGATAAAAACAAAAGAAAATTTCTTAATGCATTGATTCTACATGTATCGGGATTAGTAATTGATGACTAATAAAGATAATTTAAGCATACATAATTGTACAAAACTGTACCTCACCTTTATGAGTTTGCTTGTATCTCTTTTGCAACTACAATATCCATGCCATGCACTGATAACATACTACAATAAATCCTCATGACATAACATCCCAAGTATAAAATTATCCATAAACCATGAATCAGGTTCTGCGGAAATGGGTGGTGGTTTGGATCTCTCTCCAACTAAAGAAATTGATATACTACCCAATGAAGTATGCATGGTGTCCACCATCACATCCCTCACCTCAACTCTGAGAAACGATTGGTCGACTAACTCCTAGGGAAAAACAATATTCTTTCTTAGAAATGGTAACAATCTTATAGCAATATCCCATTAAGGTCTCTACTAGCCCTAGGATGGTCATAATTTCATCCCTACCAAGACCATAAAAATGAGATCGTAAGATGGTATAGTTAGAGTGCATGCATAACACAAACATAGCATATATATGTGTCACAAAATATAATGAAACCTTGATATGGTGGGGAAACATGCCCCAAGCCCTAGTAAATCTATCATAAATATTAGGCATTGCAACCTCAAGCTTAAACTCTCATATTTTAAGTAGTTTCCCCCTTGCATGGTTAGGAGGGATCTAAAATAGTGTACTATTCACATTATGCCCTCTCATTATGGCTTTTACCACCTCCTAATTATATGTCCCCAATGCCTTGGTCCTCCTCCTCATGACAACATTGAAAAAGGGAACACTATGATCCCACCCTCCAATTGAGATCCATCAATTACTTAACACTCTCTAGCATCATCAATATAGATCATTGAGTGGCAATATTTTTAGAAATGGATAAGATCTCTCTACACAACTAGTTGTGCTACCTAAATATCTTCTTAAGGGTGATTGTGTCACCTCATTGTCCCATGGAGGGGGAGATGTAATACAAACCTGTCCAGTAGGGACCTCTATAAGTTAGATGAAAAACATATATACATCAAAATGTATGTTTTCTTGTGAATTCAAACTTTCAAAATTAAGGATATCCATAACTGAACAAGAATTAAACCCACATGTAATACCTGGGTCCTACAACTCCTCTCTATCATACGATGATGCATGAATACTCCAGGATGGGAGAGGTGCATTTCCTCTTTGACTATTGCTATTGTGACTACCATTGGCTAGTGTCACCTCACAGATGGATGGTGGGGTCCTTGTGAAAGTAGAGATAAATATTATTCGTGATGGTAATTATTCACTTATGTCTTTAACTCAATTAAAAAAATATTTGTAACATATACATGTCCTCTCATAGGTTGAACGAGGCTCAACTCTAGGTTTTTTAGTAGTAGGAGCTCAAGACTTTCCAAATATCTATCTCTCATGAACAAACACACTCACTATGGGAATATACTTTCATTAAATAACCACGACAAATTAGATATAAGTTGAAGAAGGAACTAAGTTGTCATATCATAAATCAAAACAAACATGTGGGTTACCAAATAAGGGTTTTAAATGTTGTGTTATAGTGGGTAAGGTCCACAAGATTTAATCATTAGGTAAAAAGACAACAAAATTTTCAAGTAGGGAGAGGTCTAAGAGATTTGGTCACATATATTTTCAAAGACAACTTGGAAGCCCAAATTTGCACACCTATACATGCACAAGGAAAATGAGGAGACCAAACAAAATTGGAGTTTCCCTCTTCTTTGAGACATGTGGCATGGAATAAATGAGCCACCATCCTTACACATACCAAAAATATGGTGTTTCCAAGACAAGCCACGCGTCAAGAAGACTAAATGTTAAATGAAACATAAAGAAAATACCATGTGAAACAAGAAGAGGAAGATGGAGGTGAAAAATAAGGTAGAGGCAATGAAACCACAAGGAAGTGCTTGCTAAAAAGAAAAAAAGAAAAAATGTCAAGTAGGGAGAGGTCTAAGTGGTTAGGTCTCTTTGCGTTTCAGAGATGAATTTGAAGCCTAAACTGGCACACCTATCTATGCAAAATAAAAGTAAGGAGCCAAAATAAATTGGGGTTTCCATCTTCCTTAAGACAAGTGGCATGGAATAAACAAGCCACTCTCCTTACACCTACCAAAAATATGGGGTTTGCAAGACAAGCCACAAGGAAAGAAGACCAAACATTATAAAAAACACAAGGAAAATACCATTTGGAATGAGAATATGAAGACAAAGTAAAACAATAAGGTGGGGGGGAATGAAACCATAAGGGAGTGCTTGGTAAAAAGTCTTGACAAAATTGTCAAATAGGGAGATGTCTAAGTGGTTACTACTCATCTTTTATGTGATGACTTGCAAGCACAAATTGGCAAGCCCACCTATGTACAAGGAAGGAGTGAGGAGACCAAATGAATTTGGGCTTTTCTTCTTCCTTGATAAGAGTGGTATGGAATAAATGAGCCACCATCCTTACACCTATGAAAAATATTGGGTTTCTAAGACAAGCCATAGGACAAGAAGACCAAACACTAACCAATACACAAGGAAAACTTCATGTAGAGAGAGAAAAGGAAGACAAAGGTGAAGAACAAGGCATGGGAAACAAAACCACATGGGAGATATTGGTTAAAATAATTAACAAAATTGTCAAGTATAGAAAGGTCTAAGTGATCACCACTTAGCTTTTCCTATATGAATTGCAAGCTCAAAATGGTAATCTCGTCCATGCATAAGGAAGGAGTGAGGAGACCAAATTAAATTTGGGTTTCACCCTTACTTGAGATGAGTGGTATGGAATAAATGAGCCACCATACTTACATCTACCAAAAACATGGGGTTTCCAAGATAAGACACAAGGCGAGAATACTAAACACTAAACAAAACACAAGGAAAACGCCATATGGAACGAGAAGAGGAAGACAAAGGCGAAAAGTAAGTTGGAGGTGACAAAACCACAAGGGAGTGCTTGGTAAAAAGACAAACAAATTTTCAAGTAAGGGGAGGTCTAAGTGGTCACCACATAGCTTCTATGAGATGACTTACAATATTGTTG
Organism: Picea mariana; assembly: GCA_032191745.1. Lineage (NCBI taxonomy): Eukaryota > Viridiplantae > Streptophyta > Pinopsida > Pinales > Pinaceae > Picea > Picea mariana. Next base: position 80,159 of record JASDQU010305631.1, on the reverse strand, counting down.
AGACCTCAATATACCCTAAAATTTTACATAAATTTTTCATACCACTTTCAACTTTTCTTGAAGTTTTATTTTCGTTTTATCATAAAATCCATTTTTCTCCAAAATTGGTGAAGTTCTTTGAAAAATATTTTTTTTTTTGCTCACCTTCATTTCCATGAAAAAACCCAAAAAAATTCTAAGTTAAAATTTCATCAACAAAGTCTTGTGAAACTCTCATTAGAGAAATTTTAAACTTTCGTCAGAGTGGTGAGTCAACTTTTCACCTTGATGAAAGTTAAAATTGACTCTGATGTTCTTTATGCATAGGAGGTAAGTTCAAAATTTTATTTGTGAAATTTTTAAAAACACTATGAATGCGACGTGAATAAAAGTCAAAATTCACTTCAACGTGCTTTGTTTCAAAAGTTAAAATTACCTCCATTCATCAAGGCAAAACTTAAGCTTTTCCACAATTAAAGTTTTAAAGTTCATTGATAAAAAGTTTGAAATTTTGGTGACAGTGCGTTCATCATAAAAAAAAGAAACTTTTCTCCGATGAAAAGTCAAAAATCACTCCGATGAAAAGCGTAAAATCACTCCGATGCAAAAAGTGTTAAATCACTCCTGACAAACTTCGCTATAGTTTTGAATTTTTCATATTAGAAAAAAAAATCAACTTTGGCTTATAATATAAAATATTTTTTTCTTGACGGATGATGCAAAAGCTAAAGTGTTTTGTGATCATCAGAGCTATGACTCAACTTTGCGATAAAAGTGTGTTTTCGATAGAATTGCATTGTCTTGATTTTAGACTTCACCAAAATTGATTTTTGATACTCTCTCATATTAAAGAACTAATCACAGTGGATAGCCTCACCACTTGTTTTATAAACTTTGCTCAGAATAAAGTGCAAATGAAACTCTGAATAAATTAAAATGATCCCCCCAATAGTTGTTAAAATTTATTCAGTTGACATTAATGTTTGTGGAATGGGTAGATGAAGTGTCCCATTAGAATGAAATAATAAAATCCAATTAAATCTTGCACATGTATGATCCATTATGATCAAGATTTCAAAAACACTTTTAGAATATCGAAGTTTACTTACGCATTTCACAGTTATTGAAATTCATTTGATCTTTTTGAGAGAGTTTCTTCCCAAGTTCACCATCGGAATTGCTTCTGCATTTTGATTTTTACTGATTATGTCGTAGTCTTCTTGGCATTTCTTGGTTCTCAAATTTTTTATTCACGGTAGGATTTCAGTGTTTGGTATTTTAAGCTTAAAATTCAGTAGGTCAGTGCTTCAAATTTCTTCCTCTGAATTCTCAATAAAATTATTCTTTGATATGATAAAATTGGAAGTAGGAATGTTTTTTTTTTTTGGTAATCATGAACCTTTTGACTGGCAAGGGACTACCTTGGCTGAGATGCCACGACCCAAGGGAATCTAAGTCGTCAAAGTCACCTAGGGATCGTACCCGGCCTGGACCGCACCAACCCTTAACATGGATACATTTGAGGTGTCCCCAGGGATTTTGAACCGATGACTTTCACTTACGGAGTGCCTTAACAACGCACTCCCTCACCGAGTGCTCTAGACCTTGGGGACTAACCTGGAAGTGGGAATGTTATTGTTATTCAAATCATGGTTTTTCTTGGTTAATTGTTTAATAGATTCTTAGATTATAGAAGAATGTGAAAATAAAAAAGTTTGTGATTTTAATTATTCTTCCAATATAGATAACATCCCTATGTCAAGGACTCCTTATAGAACACCAAAAAAATCACCAAGAGGCCAAAAACATGTCACTTAATCTATTGAGCAAGTTGAGAGTGACATGGAATTCAAACTAGAACAATTTCTCCTATTCTTCAATTATATAAACCTAATGTTGAACCAATGCTTCTTATTTATAAGGATATAGAAGTCCAAATTAGTCTTCAAAGTCCTTTCCCTAACTGGGAAGAAATATATAGGAGGATAAGGGAAGAGGACTACCTTGATGTAGTTCCTCCAAGTGATCCAAACATGAGGAATGTTGATGTTCTAGTTTCATCAACATCATAATATTTCACCTACACTCTATTGCAGCTAGGAATCCCATTAAGCCATGCTCTAAAGCAATAGAGTGGATCATCACCCATACAAATGTTGATAGAAGAAATATTATTAATGATGAACGAAGAGTCTCCATTATATGGAAGGATCAAACAATCTAATAACGAAGTAATAGTTGTTAATATTGGCACATGTTGACTCATATAAAGCCTTGGAGCTTGAAAAATAGTACAAACTGCATGAGCCTGAGAAATATATGATCATTGGTTTTATTGAATAGTTCCATGGAGAGCATGACATAAAGAAAATCCTGACTAGCTGGTGGGTTGAGGATAAGAGATTCTTTGATAAAACTAATGGAATATCTTTATCATGGTAAAACTAAGGAATCCATATGTTTATGAAATGGTACTCATCTACGAACTTTATGGACAACATAATTGTGTGCATTTTAAGGATGCATGGTACCCTTAGTATATACCATCATAACCGCGGGGAGTGTCTTCAATTGGGTTGCAATATTCTCCCATTCCTTAAATAGGGACATTGAAAGAGCACACGAGGACATCTCTGAAATTGGAGTTGTACCTACATTTTATATGGCCTCTTATGTGATGTACATTATATGTGCTACCAGTACTAGTTTCCTCAGTTAAGTTGGATTTGGCATATGGAAGAGACATTTGTGCATGTATATTGTTAGAACATGTGGAAGAATAATTGCAAAATAAATTATTCCCAATTATGTGACCACTTCCTTGTACCTTTTCACGAACTAATATTTTGTAAGGAATGTCACAAACTTAGCAAGGAGGCAATGACATAGATCAAAAGTATAGGGAGTTGTGATATGCACTAAGATTACACTTATTTGAGGATTCTATGGGGTGACTACTCCACCACACTTGTTGCCAAAATTTGTGCCAAATAGATTGATACTAGGTGAAATTACTTATTAGATAATTTCACAAGAATTTGATGCCCCATTGACCAAGGATTCAAGGAATAAAACCTTCATCCCTTAAAATATTTGCATTGGCCATTATGATCTACCGAATTCCAAGCAAGCAAGGCAGGAAGCAAATTCTATACTGGAATAAAGGTTTCCACAAGGTTAATTTAGAAGGCATGACCCATAGGGCCTAGTCGCTAAACATAGTTTAATGGTTTCTATGACATGGATATATGCACATGAATAGTGGGACCATGAATTACCCTATGAAAATGCTAAAACATGGGAATAAGTTTAGTTGAGACTTAAGTAAAAATATCTCACCTCTACATATGGCATGTTTATTGACAAACAAATGGAAAGTATTAAGCCAAACATAGTTGAAGCAAAGAGATTGCTCAAGAAGGAGGAGGAAGAAAAAAGAAAGGTTGAAGAAGAAAAACTTAAACAAGAGAAATAATTGGGAATAAAAAGAAGCATAGGAAAGGATACAGAATGAGGAAAAGGAAAGACTAATAGCTACAAGTGAGAGAGATAAGAAAGAACATGAACAAAAATTACAAGTTTAAGTGGAGATAATTAAGAAGGAAGAAGAGTAGAAACAAAAAAACAAAAAGTTGAAAGATTGGAGAAAGAAAGGCTTGAGGCAGAGGAAAAATCTAGACTGGAGGACGAAGGCAAGAAGAAAGAAGAGTGGGATAGACTTACGCAAGAGAAATCAGACTTGGAGAAAGATCAAGGAAATCTCTTTGATAATACAGAAAATACCTAAGAACAACAACCCCTTGGTCAAAACTTAGAACAAACACAACGACAAACTACATCACCTCCCAACAATTTTATTTATCTTACTATATAGGACTTGGTAACTCCCAAACCAAGTACATATAACGGGAAGGAAATTGAAATGGAACATGTTGTCACACCTGGTAGCCTAAAAAACATATTGTCCTAGGATGGACAAAACATTCATGATCGTGTAGAATATGTGGATGATATAGATCTCATTGCTTACAATAAAAGAAGGCAAGCCATAGTGAATCAAACACAAAATAGAAAGACAATAGATCTGGACAACACAATTTTGTGCACAATTTTCTTTCTATTGACCTTATGCAGCAATTGACAAGTCTATATTTGAGGCAGTTGATGTCCAAAATATGGAGAAGACAATTTATTTGTTTGAAAACCAGGTAAAGTATTATAAAACAACATGAGGATTAGTGTCTAGTTTTGTGGAATAGGTCTTCGAAGAAGATAACATAAATACTCATATTAAACTATACTCCTTCTCCAAGGAATTCAAACTTTAGGAGTTGGGTATGCAATTATATATTATGTATAAAGAAAAATCTAATCTATAAGGAGCCACAAGGAAAGGTTTAAGATCAATTGGACTTTAATAAACAGATATTGAAAAGCAAGGGCAACAACATTCATCAAATCATGATGTTGAATAAATTGAAGTTATATGAGATAGAGAAATATACATGCTACTAGGGGAAAATAGCACATCAAACACAAAAGTAGATATAATATGAATGGCTAGCTTGTATCAAAGTCTATGAATTCATAGAGGACACCACCACACATTGCAAATTACCTTCATTGGGTCCTCCAAAAAATATTAACCCAACTGATCAAGTATTGGGTAAAATTGAAAGTGCAATCCAACAACATGAGCAGGAGGTGTTAGCACAAGATTGGTTAAGGTGCCAAGAGTCAAGAGACATCCACAGTCAAGAAGAGCATAACCCCTAAGAAGAAGCCTGCCATTTCTGAGAAGTAAAAGTCTGGTGTGCTAAAGGAAGATCCTCTTTCTACAAGAAAGAGTGTGAGGTTGAATTTCAGGGTAACTAAATAGTTTATGAAAGGTGAGCCCCATTTTTTAGAATTATTCCTTTTTAGGAGGGTTAACTGATATGCACATACTATTTCTGCCATCATACAGGCTGCTAAGAGTTTAACTAGCTAGGTTTTGAGTTTTTGTTGAGTGCTAGTTTCCCCTGTGGTAAAAGGCACTACCCATTGTACAGTCAAGGCATTTAATTGAAATGGTTTTGTCATCATGAAAGACTACAAGTTTCTCTTCAAACATTAAAGATTGAAGGCACTGCATTTTTGGTTATGCTACCCACACTTGCAGACAGACACAACGCAAGTGGTGCTAACTAATGGCCCTGCATAATATTTCACAGAGAACAGAATCTGCATTTTGTTGTTCATTTTGGCAAATGAATACAATTGTTATGGGATTTTTATTTGTTTTGGGGAAAATTGAAATTATATTGAGTTATTCCCAATATCCATGTTCAAGCATCAAAGAACCCACAGATTTATGCTACCGAATTTCATGAAGAAACACAGTCGGGCGCTACCTACAGGCGTTGTGTAATATTCTGGCAGAGGCTAAATTGTGCAGAGTTATTCTGCCAGTTTTGAGTCACTAATTTAAAACTTGGGTTATGAGCAATTGAGGATGTATTTTTGAAAAATGGAGGAGGTTTTTGTTCATAACATTCCAAATAACAAAAACCTCTCTCAGTTTTTCAAAATGTCTTTTGGTTTGAGAGATATTGGATATAGAAGTAGGCGTTGCGTACTCTGCACAATGGCGTTGCGTACTAATTTCCCGTAGCGGTCACAGTTTTGATATTCGCCTTGTTGGGAGGTTGCCACATGTCAAGGATAGTTTGAATGACTTCTTAAGGATCGGTTAGATGTCAAGGGACACCTACACCTAATATTTAGCTCCAGCAAAAGACTCATGCAATGAGGTGGAGACATTTCATTAATGACTTCCAACAAAATTCTGAAAATTAGCAGTTTGTTGGATTTTTGTCTCTTTGATTGTTGCCACCTATCTCCAAGGCTTAGAATCCAATGGAAGAGATGGGATTCGACCTCCTTAGTTCATTTGGATTGTATTGTCTATTTAAAGAAGGAAAGATCTCTTGGAGAAGGGGGATTGATGAGCCAAGAGAGGCTAGAAAGAGATGTAGCCGGTAGTTTTCCTGTGTGTGTTCATTTGTAAGCCTGTGGGTATTTTTTATTGTAAGTATTACTGTTATTGGAGACTCGTAAGAGCTCTGATTTTAGATTGTAACTCTTCTATCTATATTACTTCTTATTTAAATATATTGCATATTTTAGGATCAAAGGTTGTCAATGATTTATGGATCCCTAAGCAGTAGAGGATCTGCTGCATTTTTCCCATCAGTCATTGCTTATATTCAAGTATTTGTTGATTCATTAAATTGAGAGGATATTTATTTACTGAACATTCTATCTTATGCTTTCCTTCTTCATTTCTTCTACCTATCATCATATAATCTTGTTTTATGTTAAGCAGCTTTTGTGCCTTAGATGAGTGGGATGTTTGTGACTCCATTGCCCATTGGTGTAGCCTACTGATTTGCAGTTTGTTGGCCTCTCTCTTTCTTTATCCATCTTGTTGATCCACCTATTCCAAAACCAAAGTTATCTTTTACATTCTAATGGGTGTTGAGCTTACACTTTAGCAGTCAAAGTGTGACTTTCAGTGCTAACAGGAGGTTTGAAGCATAGAATATATAGAAAAATGGCATCTCCAAAAGTATCTTACAGATGAATTTAGGAAGGCTGCCCAATTAATGACTAATAAGAGAACATGTAGTGCATTTAAGAGTGACAAAAATATTGTGGATTTGTTTGTATAGGTAGTTTTAAAAGCTTGTATAGAAAGGACAGAACTTAGAAGTATCATACAAATGAACTTCTACAAGGACATATGGCCTCAATGGATAATAAAAAAAAATGAAATATTTGTACTCAAAATGAAAAATCATAACAAGTGTGGACTTATGGTTAGTGAAAACATTAACACCAATAAAGATTGAAGTTGGTTTTTTTCATGCCTTCCATAGTTTTGGCCCTTTAGATGATAAATCTAGTGTTCCACGGGGATGAATCCTCTAGGGTAGGGGATGTCCTCCCCTCATTTCCCATGCTCTAGGGGTGGAGGTGCAGGGGCACCTTGGGAAACATTTCCCCATCCCCCCCTTTTAGAGAAACTTGGGGAAACATGTCCCTAGAGTGGGGGGGTGCATTTCCCCAAAAGAGGGGCATCTGGGCATCCCCCCTCGAAAAGGGGGACATCTGGGTGCCCCGCTCTGAAAGTGGGATTCCCATTGATTTTTTCCCATTAAGGCTTTAAAAAAAATACCAAAAAATAAACCAAAACATTTCATAAAGATACCCACCTTTGTTTCACTTCACATTTACCTATTTCATGAGTTGATATTTCCTTGAGCTGCCATAGCTACCCGCATGGCCATTTGAGCGATTTAACTGAGTGGTTGGAGCAATTAGAGGCTCAAGTAGCAATTTCACTCAGTGATTGGAGCAATTGGAGGTTGGAGTAGTGATTTCACTCAGTGATTGGAGGATGGAGCAATGATTTCACTCAGTCATTAGAGTGATTGGAGGCTAGAGAAATGATTCAATCAGTGATTGGAGTGATTGGAGTCTGGAGTAGCGATTTATCATTTCATAAGGGCGATCTCAATATTTGAGTTGACTATTGAGTTATTAGAGCAATTGGAATTTGGAGCAATGATTTGTGTGACTTCATAAGGGCGATTGGAGCAACGATTTGGTTTTCTTGTGAGCTAAAATTTGGTTTTCAGATTTCTTCTTCATTTGATTTCTTCATCTAGCAGTGTTAAGGTAGGGTCAAAACCCTTTGTCTCAAATCTGAAATTGAAATGCTTTCTATTTTTAAAAAATTGAGCTATTTTTTTTTAGTTTTTATCTCCATTTTTCAATATTACCCTTCAAACTTAGCAATTGGGTATGTGATCAACTAAGAAAACTAATAAAAAATAATGAGAAACCCTTGTTGCAAATTGCCAAAAATTAAAAATCTGCACATAAAATTTAAAAACCAACAACATGAGTGATTACAACAATATCAACAGTGCCAATGTTAGTGATAGTGACAATGATGCCCAAGTAGAGGCTCAAGTTGAGAGTGGGACAGAGTTTGGAAGTGGGAACAACTCATGAATGCTAAATGAAACCCAAGGCAATGCTAATCCATCCCCAACAAAGGCATTGGTTGAATATACGAAGGGAATTTTTATCACAGGATTTGTACTTGTGCGAAGCCTTCTACAAGACACCAAACTTGTGTAACAATTGGAAATATTTGTCATTGCACCTAGACAAGCATTTCCCTCGTTTTAGTGATGGACGAAGATCCAACACAAGGGAGGCTTCCCTTGTGACCTTAAGGGATCCTATAGCAAGTTGAATAGAAGTCTACGACCGCCAATCTTGGTCACGTGAAATGGTAGGCTAGGTATAAGGGCAAGGTTTAAACGAGATAAGACAATTGATTGATTGAATATATGAGAGAGATTTCAACAATTATCAAGTATATAAATCCAAGAAATGATCCAATACACTAGCTATCAATGAGAAGAGGGTTGCTGCAATAATTTTGTACAATATCTAACAGTTTATACCAACAATGAAAATGTGTAATAGCAACAAGAAAACAACCCTAAAAAAATTCTAATAAAATCTCAAAATATAAAACTTAGCAAGTGGAATAATATTCAAGTATCCAATGATGTGTTTAGCCTTCTTAAAACATAGTATTAAGTGAGTAATTAGAATTTATATCAACCCTAATGGTTGTATCAAACATTTACAACAACAACAATAAATTCATCAAGTTTGCTAAGCATTGGATTAGATTGAGGGTGGGAAAGTAGTTGGGTATCCAACTACTAGGTTGTTTTTAAAAGAGAGATGAAAAGCTTGTGTTTTGTACCACCTTGTGAGCTTAAGACTAGTGTTGTTTTATATCTTTGAGAAAATGGAGTCAACCACAACTTGAAGATCAAGTTAGAAGACAAGGAAAAGGTGAGGGAACAAAACCTTGGGACTATACCCTTATAGGCCTAGGACGTCTCCTTCTTTCCAAGTTGCCTAGCTAGGATAAATAAGCAAACTAGGTTTTAAACCCTAAGGGGATAACCACTCATAATCCCTAGCCAAAGAAAACCTTAAGGGGATAGCCACTCCTAACCCTTAAGTCAAACCTTGAATGCTTCAACAAGTCAAGATACATAAAAAAGAAGAGGGGGATAACCAATCATAATCCCTCCTAGGGCTTCTAGCAAACAAGAACCTAACATACAAGGAAACATGCAACAATTACCAATATAACAAAGCATCTGCCATAGCATACCATGAACATAACATTGAACTTGAAATAAATAACTTACTATGATAAGTTGTTGCATATGAAGAAACCCTAGCTTGATTCATCCACCAACAAGAAGAAGCATCCACACATTATCCTTCAAAAATTGCACACAGGACATCCATAATGAAAAAGAGAGAGATATAACGAACTTTTCTAAAGAAAAGATCTCATGAATGTGTCAGTTGTGATGATGAGTTTACAAATTGAAGCGTTAGCCTTTATATATGAGGCTAACCAAGTGCTTTGTCCATAATAATGCCTAAAACAACAAGTGAGGTTGACCCCTCAAGTAGCCTCTAACAATAATAAATCATGTTAAAACATAATAATAAGCTCTCCAAAGCCACATGTGTGGGTGATGTCATTCTCCAAGAAGGTGTAAGATGCCTCCAAAAGCCACATCTCATCATTAAGGTGCCAGGTATGGTGGAAAATGACCTCTCCTCATCAAAGTTCATGTCTCCTCTTCAAAATCCCACCTCATCAAAGTGGAGCCCCGATGGAAAGCAAGCCCCAATCCATGACACCATCATCCATATGCTCAACATCCAAGGTGAGAAGACAAGTGCCCAAGGTAGAATGGAGGTGCATCTCATCTCTACATGGTATCCAATCAAGTGCTAGTGAAACGCCCTCCATCCAATGCCTAATAACCTTTGGGTACAATGCCCCAAGGTGTGGGCTTCTCGCCCATCTATGTGTTGGAATTATTGTATCTACAAGATAAAATATCATTTGTCCAACGTTCATGGTCTAAGAGGCGTGAGAGCCTATATATGAGGGTGCCAAGTCATCAAACGACTCAACACTTTGCATCACACGTGTTATGTCCTACATGAAGTGAAAAATTGATCCAGGTGGATATCGGTGGCCACCCACCTTTTCCAAATGGCTCAAAACAGTTTTCTAGCCATTTTGGCAATTTACTATTTTTAGCAGGTTTTAACTTCCGGGGCCATTTTGAGGGTCCAAATGAAGGTTTTTCAAGATCAAGGTTCTTAATGATAGTCAAAGGCATGATTGAGCCCCCAAAATGAATCTCCTCGACAATACCTTTTCAACGAGCTATCACACACCTAAAACGGAGATCGTATGCAAAAGTTACGACCCCGAGAAGTTGATGTACTCACTTACCCAAACGGGGCCCACATGACTTTTGGCGCTTCATCTCCTAGGGTTAGGTTTTTGGATGTCTAGGACTTTTGGCATTCCCGTTTATTGTAAAAGGGCCTTCAGAGCCTCATTGTAATCATCTTCTTGCGAATGCGAGTAGCCGTCACATCTCTTC
>JASDQU010305631.1:33361-69521 GCA_032191745.1 Picea mariana | reverse complement strand
CACAGATGTGGGTGAAGGGGACCCCGCTGCATTTTATTGTTGATAGCGGAAGCCAAAAGAACCTCATCTCAGCAGAGGTTGTCAAATAGTTGGGATTGTTGACAACACCACACCCGCAACCATACAGCATTGGGTGGCTTCGCCAAGGACGAGATCTGCGGGTCAGCCAGCAGTGTCGATTGTCATACGGCATCCAACCCTTCAAGGATGAGGTATTATGTGATGTTGTCCACTGGATGTCTGTGATGTTCTCTTGGGCCAGCCATATATGTGGAAACGCCATGTTATCTATGAGTCTCGACCCCATAGTGTCATTATTACTTTGGGGCGTCATCTCTACAGGATACCAGAGGTAGTTCCAACTACTACCCCACCTAAATAGTGCCGCAAGGTAGTATCTCATACTACAAAATTCATCTTCTCCACAATCTATTCAAAGGGTGAACAGAAGGATACTGCAGCCACCACAGCTTCGACCAAAGCACCTTCTATCCAACAGAAGCAGGTCGACAAGGTTGCAGCAAAGCATGAAGATTCCTTCTGCACACAGTCATCTAAAATAGCCAGACCGGTTAAAAAGGTCCAAACCTTCCAGCCACAGGTTCGTGACAGATTTCCACAAACTAAGCAGCGTGACTTCTCCAACAAGACAAGTAGCTCACCAAGATGCAGATTCAATGAATGCTTTTCCCTGTCCCCCGGGAACTCAAAGCAATGGAGACCATTGCTTCCTAAGAAGGGAGGATTGATCCAAGTGGATATCGGTGGTCACCCACCTTTTCCAAATGGCTCAAAACAGTTTTCTGGCCATTTTGGCAATTTACTATTTTTAGCAGGTTTTAACTTCTGGGGCCATTTTGAGGGTCCAAATGAAGGGTTTTCGAGATCGAGGTTCTCAATGATATCCGAAGGCATGATTGAGCCCCCAAAATGAATCTCCTTGACAATACCTTTCCAATGAGCTATCACACGCCTAAAACGGAGATCGTATGCAAAAGTTACGACCCCGGGAAGTTGATGTACTCACTTACCCAAATGGGGCCCACATGACTTTTGGCGCTTCATCTCCTAGGGTTAGGTTTTTGGATGTCTAGGACTTTTGGCATTCCCGTTTATTGTAAAAGGGCCTTCAGAGCCTCATTGTAATCATCTTCTTGCGAATGCGAGTAGCCGTCACATCTCTTCTCAAAGATAAGCTGCCACCATTCTAGCGAGCCTTTCACTCTGTATTTTTACAGTCTCTGTACATTTCTTTTATTAATAGAAATCATGTATTACTATATATCTGTGTTTATGATTGCATCTATGATACATTTCTATTATATTATTGAATATCTGCAATATCTCTGTGCATTTCTTTATTATATCTCCGCTCTCATTTTGTGCCGAAAATAATCCGAATCAAAAATGTCCTGGGTGAAATCACAAAGTCATCCTCCAATTACACATGTCATGTGCACCCAAGTTATTCAAAGCAGTGGAATCAAGTAAAACCAACAATCATAAAGGGAAATATTCCTTAGAATCATGTAAAGTAAGCCATCTATTAACACAAAATCCAAATGAACAACTCTCATTGGGGATTCCCTTCAAACTCCACACAAGCTCAAGACTTTATGCCATTTGGAAAGTTTAGGTATGGGAGGACCATTAAAAGAACCTATTAGGTGTGTCGATAACCAAGTAGAGAGATATTTCTTGGAAGAACCCATCAGAGATATGTAATGAATTTGAGGTGGTCATGGGGCTTACTTCTGGGCATGGGGTCATTAACATGCAAGACAATGTATGGAATCACCTCCATGATTTCCTTTGTAGAGGGCGCGCTTGGCAATTGATTTACCCTTTCCTCGGTGTTTTTTTCATTCCAAACACCTTATTTTCCCTTTTCTTTATTTTATTTTATTTGCAAGTCCCCTTAAAAAGGTTTCAAGAATAACACTTCCTTTTCTTTTTATTCAGGATATATTCAAGTCCTCTTTGATTGATTAATGTGTTTATTTGCATTAGGACTAGGGGTGATCGTTGTTAATGAGGGGGTAGAGCTCTATTATGGACTATGGATTTTAAATGTCCTCATTATCCTATTTATTTCTTTATTATTGGCTAGATGCAATATACCTCTGGGTCTTTAGCCTCTTCTTCTCATAAGAGAATGAGGTACATGCCTTTTTGGTGTACATGTAACCACATTACCCAAAGGTGGGTGAATTTATACATCAAGGATGGAAAAGTGATAAGTATCATCGTGAATGGTACACTACTCCTTTCAAGGAACTACTGGTCCCATTTTTCCCAGGAGTGACAACACAAGACTAGGATGACGAGGATTCCCACCAAGGTGAAACAAGGAAAAACACATAACTTATGAGCTCATGATTCATTATCCAACTTCGACCTATGATCATTATTCAAATTCCCAATATATTAAATATGACACTTTACATGAAACAAGGACTAATGTACCTCATAATGTGTCAAGTCACCATTTCCCATTTAGACTTATTGATTGAGTGTGACCAACCATGCTGATAAAGAAGGGGCATCTGAGGCAGTTTTTGGGCTGCTCTGTGGACATGATGAACATCAACATTGTCAAGATCATTGTCTCCATTACATGCCATGACACATGATCTACTCTAGTTACCCCTAGGTAGGAGGGGGTAACATCCCGCTCCAACATGGGGACATGTGCTCACTATAGAGCACATGAGAACCTCAACATCTATGGTAGTCCAAGACCTACAAACTAGATCACTCTAACACATGTTTCTACATTCTAATGTGCACACAATAGTACTACAAGGCAGGGGGATGTTATCCACCCTGGTTTATGAAAATATAAAACCATGCAAGAAAGATTTTTTTTTCATTTTCAACAATATATCATTTTTTCTTTTATAAAATGCTAAGCTAGGATGAATGCATGATAAAGAAATGAACAATATCAAATAAATGAAAATAATGCAATAAATTAAGCACACAACATGACCTACCTACTCTTACACAAATGCCTAAGAATTTAAGTTCCTTATGAGAAATAAGGTTTGAGAAGGTATCCATTAATGTTTAATGGCATATTCTCTCCCTCGGGCATGGTCAATTAGAAGGAGTTAGTCTATGAATTCTTCTCAATTTGGTAGGGAACAAGACACAAGTTGTTAAACTTCTTGTCCATTCCCAACTTTTCTTTCCTCTTGTCCCACATCAATACAAGGTCACCGTCTTCAAAATTCCTTTGTCTTTCTTTATGATCAAACATCCCTTTAATCTTCTTTTGGTTCTTTTCTATTTGATCTAAAGAATTCCTCCTAGACTTATCTAGCTCTGCAAGTTGGTCAATCTTTCCCCGTAGTGCCTCCTTATCAGTCATATACTGTTGCGGAAACTAGAGAGTACAAATTTGGAGGTTGATTGGCAGTTTGGCTTCCAATTCATATACTAGCTCAAACGGGGTTTTTCATATGGAAGTCTTAGTTGTGATATAGTCTACCCATAATGCATACTTTATCTTACTATCCCAAGCCTTCTTGTTCTCACCTACAATCTTCTTGATAATATTCATCAGATTCTCGTTGCTAGATTATGCCAATCCATTTCCTTGGGCATAATATTTGGATAAGTGAGATAAAACAATTATATACTCGAAACAAAAAATTGATAAAGGTAGTGAGATAAAGGCCTTTGTGTTATTAGTGGTGATATTGGTAGGGGCATTGAACCTTGTTATTCTTCTATCTTCAAGAAAACTCATCATGAATTCCTCGGTTTCCTTTTTCGTTGGGATAACTTCTACCTACATAGTGAAATAGTCTATAGCGTTCAACACCCAATGATATCCATTGTTGGAGTTATCCTTAAACCGACCAATGAAGTTTAAACCCCATTCTTGGAAAGGTGCCTTAATAATGACTGGCTTCAAAGACAAGGCAAACAATCGTGGTTTCCATGAAAATAATTTACAAGGCAGGCAAGACCTAACATATTTATGAGTATCATTGAACAATATAGACCAATAATAGCCAACTCTCAAAATCTTGTGGGCGGTGGTGCGGGCAACGAAATGATCACCATAATGCCTTGGATGGATTTCCTTGATAAGCATATTGGCTTCATCCTTGTTCACGCACCTAAGGATTATTCCATCAAGGTTCTTGTACCTAAGACCATCTTGAGTCAAACAATACTTCATGGATTTCAATCTTAAGGCTCTTCTCTTATGATCCACTACGTGGTCGAGACATGATATGTTCTTCAAGTAGTATATGATATCAGAATACCTTTCATCATGCTCTAAATCGCTCAAAACTACATTGAATTGGTCATTTTATCCCATTTTATGGCTTCTTCGTTACTCTCAGTCAACTTCTTGGCTAAATCTTGTCCTTTAATGATCTTATTGGGCTTAATCCTTAAGTAATATTCCTATATATTTGACACCCACTTCCACCTTATTCCAAGAAAATCTTGTTGGGAGAGGACATCCTTGACGATGAGGTATGGAAAATATGATTTGATCTTGTTGTAACCAACATAGCTTCTAAAATGCTTCAAGTACTTGACAAGGGCATAAGCTTGTTTCTTAATGATTGAATACTTTACTTCAACATCTCTAAGGGTTTTTCTCATGAAGGCAATGGGTTGTTCACAGTCATATTTATTCTTTTGTAATAGCACTCCAACAATAGTGTCCTCGGATGCAAATGAAAAAATTATGAAGTCCCACGAATAATCAGAGCTAACAAGGACAAGCACCATATTGATTGCCTCCTTAATATCTTCAAAATATCTTATAATATTATCATCCCATCTAAACAAAACATCTTTCTTTAATAAAGCATTCATTGGCTTGACCCTTTTGACAAAGTTCGGAATAAATCTCCTTATAAATTTCTTACCAAAGAATGATTGCAAGGAATTGTTCCTAGTTGGTGGAGGGATTTTCTTAATGGATTCAATTCTTTATGGGTCAACTAATCCAAATGGATCAAAAAAGGCTGAAAATTCAAAATTCGCGTATTTGAACGAAACTAGCTCCATCACATAGTGTTCGTCACGTCGATTCCAACAGTATGTTTTTTTTCGAAAATGGACTTCGTATGCGAAAGATATTGCGTTCTAAAGTTTTTCCCAAATAGGCAAAAAGTCAAAGTCAAAGTCAACATTCTATATTGCTAATGTCAGCAGTACGTCAGCATGACACATGGAAGATGATGTCAACATGACATCATGATGACCTCATTCTTCTGACGTGACAACACCAAAGGCTGACACGTGTCATGCAGATTTGGCGTTTTCGGGGTTGATTTGACACGGTATGGAATTGACATGTGGACTGTACGAACACTGATGTGGCAGTCCGTACAATGATGTGGCCCAGTGACAGCTTTTTGTGTGGAAGTACAGATGACAGGATGGAAATGATGTGGTGATACGTGGCAGGGTCCAGGCTGGACACGTGGCAGTATGGGCTGACTATGAAGCAGAGTTGGCGGTTGATTGGGTCAGTGACTGTGTGTACGGGGCCAATCCAGATGTGACACATGGCCCAATCATAGAGCACCATGTGGCACCCGAATTATACCAACAAGGCCTGGGTCAAAATATTTTTGGGCCTCCCGGTGACTTGAACCCGCGATCTATCCTCCTGCAATGGCTTCACCAAAGAACGCTAACCGGTCGGGCTACCATTGTCATTGTCAACCATATGGAAATAATATGTTTTCAAGTGGATATGGAAGAGTTTTGGGGGATAAGAACCTGATTGTCGGGGCTAGTCACCGACCAAGGTGTATGTAACAAAGGCGTTGGACCAGGTGTTAAACATAACAGGCGCGGGCATGTTTGGGGGTTGGTGCTTGGCCACATGGTTGTTCACATGACCATGATCCAGAGGACAAGGGCGCAGACATATAACACTCAGCCACATGGGCCATACATACGACTTGGATCCTATTTAAAAGAGGTGCACACTAATATTTTGTTGGAAAGTGGGTTTGAAACTATATCAATTGATTTTTAATTAATTTATGCCCTGTTTTAATGGGATTTTGCCCATTTTTGGAGGATCTAGAGCCCATATTGAGGCCAAATTTTGGGAGGAAGTTGGGATGTGACCCCCAACTCAAATTATATTTAAACCCAGCCTTTTTTCCATGGAAAACAAGTTCAGAACAAGATAATTATGAAGAATTTGTGAAGTCCAAGCCATTTTTATGCAGGGAAGGCATGAGAGTAGTTGAGATTTGGAGGCCATTTCTGGGAGTTCTAATCCACCTTTTTCAGTGTCATCTATTGCGTTGAGTTCCTAAGACGGAGAAGAACATTGTTGTGTTAGTGATAGAACAAATTGATGTAATTTTGATGAAGATTTTGAGAATTGAATATTAATAAAGAAGCCTCCCCCACTGAGACAAAGGCCCGAAGACATAGGCAAAGTTGTCGAACTCAATCATCAACTTCTGGTGTCTTGAATATGCTTATGGTTTGTTGTTTTTACTTCTTATGTGCTGCAAATTCTATTCTTACGCTTCTTCTCTTTCTTATTAATTTTTAACTTGTCAAATTATCCATGCAACATAATTAACCAAGTCATTTAAAAGATAATTTCAGATCAAGTGGTATCAGAGCAGGTTGACAGTTGGTTGTTTTTGAGTGTGCATAATCACCGGGGAAAAGTTAAGACACGGTGAAGGAGAGACTGTAGAAGGATATCCTGAGATTGGATCAGGAAAAAAGACATCTCAAAGTGAGAATATGGCATCTAAAGATGGACTTTCTCAACATGAAAGAGAGTTTCAAAGAACTTTCTTTGCCATGTTGGAGATGGTAAAAGTATTGTATGATGATTACTTGGAATGGAAGAGACGTGTTCAAGGGGAATATTCAAAGCAAGACAAAAGCGAAGAGGGAGAATACCCTCCAAAACCTCCTCCTTCACCTCCTTCATCTCCATCTTCTTCTTCTTCTTCAAGTACAAGTTCAAATTATACTTCTGCAAGAAAACATTCTCATTCCCATAAACATAATCCTGACATGCCATTACTTAAAATTGATGTGAAATTCGAGTTTCCCATGTATAAGGGAGAAGTCAATGCTGAGAATCTTGATAATTGGGCCATATAGAGGAGGCATATTGTAGTGTGCAACAAATCAATGATGAGGCAACCAAGATCAAATTGGCATCGCTTCGTAAAATTATCCATGAAACATAATTAACCAAGTAATTTAAAAGATCATTTCGGATCAAGTGGTATCAGAGCAAGTTGACAGTTGGTTGTTTTTGAGTGTGCATGATCACCAGGGAAAAGTTAAGGCACAGTGAAGGAGAGCCTGTAGAAGGATATCCTGAGATTGGATCAAGAAAAATAACATCTCAAAGTGAGAATATGGCATCTAAAAATGGACTTTCTCAACATGAAAGAAAGTTTCAAAGAACTTTCTTTGCCATGTCGAAGATGGTAAAAGTATTGTATGATGATTACTTGGAATGGAAGAGACGTGTTCAAGGGGAATATTCAAAGCAAGACAAAAGCGAAGAGGGAGAATACCCTCCAAAACCTCCTCCTTCACCTCCTTCATCTCCATCTTCTTCTTCTTCTTCAAGTACAAGTTCAAATTATACTTCTGCAAGAAAACATTCTCATTCCCATAAACATAATCCTGACATGCCATTACTTAAAATTGATGTGAAATTCGAGTTTCCCATGTATAAGGGAGAAGTCAATGCTGAGAATCTTGATAATTGGGCCATATAGAGGAGGCATATTGTAGTGTGCAACAAATCAATGATGAGGCAACCAAGATCAAATTGGCATCGCTTCGTAAAATTATCCATGAAACATAATTAACCAAGTAATTTAAAAGATCATTTCGGATCAAGTGGTATCAGAGCAAGTTGACAGTTGGTTGTTTTTGAGTGTGCATGATCACCAGGGAAAAGTTAAGGCACAGTGAAGGAGAGCCTGTAGAAGGATATCCTGAGATTGGATCAAGAAAAATAACATCTCAAAGTGAGAATATGGCATCTAAAAATGGACTTTCTCAACATGAAAGAAAGTTTCAAAGAACTTTCTTTGCCATGTCGAAGATGGTAAAAGTATTGTATGATGATTACTTGGAATGGAAGAGACGTGTTCAAGGGGAATATTCAAAGCAAGACAAAAGCGAAGAGGGAGAATACCCTCCAAAACCTCCTCCTTCACCTCCTTCATCTCCATCTTCTTCTTCTTCTTCAAGTACAAGTTCAAATTATACTTCTGCAAAAAAACATTCTCATTTCCATAAACATAATCCTGACATGCCATTACTTAAAATTGACGTGAAATTCGAGTTTCCCATGTATAATGAAGAAGTCAATGCTGAGAATCTTGATAATTGGGTCATACATATGGAGGTATATTGTAGTGTGCAACAAATCAATGATGAGGCAACCAAGATCAAATTGGCATCACTTCGTCTTGCTGGCACAACACTCATCTGGTGGCAGAGTAAGTTGCAACATGGTACTCAGAAAACTGGTAATGTATTTCCATGATGGCAAGATTTTATTTTTGCACTTAGAAAATAGTTCTATCCTTTGGGGTATAAGGAGAAGTATTTAATTGAATGGCAAAGTCTTGAATTAAGGAAATAACAATCGGTGCAAGAATGCACAGATGAATTTTGTAATATGACTTTGATGTTAAATATTCTATTACATACACAAGAAAATCTGATGAAGTGTATAGGAGGTTTGCCTGCACATATTTATAATACTGTGTTTATGTTTGGACCTACTAATATTGATGAGGTTTTTCTTCAAGCAACATATATTGAAGAAGTGAAAACTGGAGTTGGTGTATCAGGGGAATCATCTTCAAGGAAAGAAGGAAAAGGCAACGGGAATGTGAAGAAAGCAAACTCAGCTACAATGAAGGAAGAGAAGTTCTCTTGCAAACATTGCAAGAAAGAAGGGCATGATGATGAGCATTGTTGGAAATTGCACCCAGAGAAGAGACCGAAATGGTTCAAAGAAAAGAAGGGAAGGAAAAAGGTTGTAGCAAAATCACAACGAATAGACTTGGGGTTAGATTCAGGTGATGAGACTAAAATCACAACAATTGGTTTGTCATGTAAAATTGGTGATTGTTTTGATTCTAGAAGTAAATTGTTCCATATAAGGGCCATTATGAAACATACCAAGGTCGACACTTTGTTAGATAGCGGATATCAAGCTAACTTAATTTTAGAAGAAGTGGTTAAGCATCACAAACCCTATTCACTAAATTGGATAAGCAAAAATCACAAATTTCCCATAACAAAGTGGTGTATCATAAAGTTTGCAATCACATATAAGTTTGCAGATGAGGTAATATGTGATGTGATACCACTAGAAGCATGTGGAATGGTCTTGGGTGGCCCTTCTTTATATGATCACAAAGCAATCTTCTTCAGGGAACATAATCAATATCACTTAACTAAATAAGGGAAAAAATATGTTGTGCATGCTCATCATATCAAAGGGAATCAATCTCTTTTTACAATGGAACAATTAAAGAAGGCAACTTACGCAAGCAATAAACCTATGATTGTACCAGTTGATCTTAATCAAGAAAGTAAATTGGTCGTAGCATGTAGATCTAGCCATACTTTTCTTCAAGATGATTTTTTGTCGTGCAAACCTGTAAAGACGAACAAACATGTTGGTTCATTTTCAATCATGTTTCTGATATGGTTATCGTTGCTAATGTTTTCTGCATAGATGGTAGTGGGTTCAAAAAGATATGAACAAATGCAAATGGCTAACAATATGTGTTCAGTTATCATGGTTGTTTTGCAATTGATTATGATGCGAGAGTTGCACATGACATATCTGATGAACAAAGGACAAGTGGGGAGGCCTATCCCAGACTTGATGTCTAGTTAATATTCTTTTGGAGGACCAAAAGGTCTCAGTAGGGATATGTGATCCAAATGGATCCAAAAAAGGCCAAAAATTCAAAGTTCTCAAATTCAGACAAAATTAATGCCATCGTGTAGTGCTCGTCGCGTTGATTCCAGTAGTATATTCTTTTTTGGAAATGGACTCCGTATGCGGAATATATCAAATTCTAAAGTTTTTCCCAAATAGGAAAAAATTCAAAGTCAAAGTCAACAGCCCGTATTGTTGATGTCAGCAGTACGTCGACATGACACATGGTAGTTGAATTCAACATGATGTCATCCTGTTGACGTGGCAGTCCATACAATGATGTGGACCAGTGACAGTTTTCCATGTGGCAGTACGAATGACAGGCTGATAGTGACGTGGCAATATGTGGTAGGCTTCGGGGTGAGCACATGGCAGTATGGGTTGACTGTGCAATTGAGTTGGCGGTTGACTGGGTCGGTGACTGTGTAGCTGAATGTGTTATGGGGCTAATCCATATGTGAGATGTGGCCTAATCACAGAGCACCACGTGGCACCCCAGATCAGGCCAATAAGGCTTGGGTCAAAATCTTGTTGGGCCTCCCAGCAACTTGAATCCATGACCTGTCCTCTTGCAATGGCTTCACCAAAGAGCGTTAAACGTTCGAGCTACCGTGGTTGTTGTCAACCCTATGGAAATAATTTGTTTTAAAGTGGATATGGCATAGTTTTGGGGGATAAGAGCCCAGTCGGTGGGGCTAGTCGTCGACCAAGGCGTTGGACCATGTGTTGGACTTGTGCAAAGCCTTCCATAAGACACCAAACTTGTATAACAATTGGAAATATTTTTCACTATCACCTAGACAAGTATTTCACTCATTTTAGTGATGGATGAATATCCAACATAAGGGAGTATTCCCTTGTGACCTCAAGGTATCCTATAGCAAGTTGAAGACACATCTACTCCCCCCTATCTTGGTCACTTGAAATGATAGGCTGGGTCTAAGGGCAAGGTTGAAATGAGACAAGACAAATGATTGATTGAATATATCATACAGATTTCAACAATGATCAAGATTATAAATGCAAGCAATGATCCCATAACTAGCTATCAATGAGAAGAGGGTTGCTGCAATAATTTTCTGCAATATCTAACAATTTATACCAGCAATGAACATTTGTAACAACAACAAGAAAACAGTCCTCAAAATTGCTAATAAATTCTCAAAACATAACACTTAGCAAGTGGAATTATATTCAAGCATCCAAGAATGAGTTTAGCCTTCTTAAACCACAGTATTAAATGAGTTATCATCCATTTATATCATCCCTAATGGTTGTAGAAAAAATTTACAACAACAACAACAAAATCATCAAGTTTTCCAAGCGTTGGATTAGATTAAGGGTAAGAAAGTAGTTGGGTATCCAACCACTGGTTGCTTTTAAAAGAGAGATGAAAAAATTGTGTTTTATACCACCTTGTGAGCTTAATACTAGTGTTGTTTTATCTCTTTGGTAAAATGGAGTCATGCACAACTTGAATATCAAGTTAGAAGACAAGGAAAAGGTGAGGGAAGAAAACCCTAGGACTATACCCTCATAGGCCTAAGATGTCTCCTTCTTTCCAAGTCGCCTAGCTTAGATAAACAAGAGAGCTAGGTTTTAAACCCTAGGGGGATAACCACTCGTAGCCCCTAGAAATAAACCCTAGCTAAGGAAAACCTTAAGGGGATAGTCACTCCTAACCCTTAAGGCAAACCTTGAATGCTTTAACAAGTCAATATAGATAAAATAGAAGAGGGTGATAGCCAATCTTAATCCCTCCTAGGGTTTCTAGCAGACAAGGTAACATGCAACAATTACCAATCTAATAAAGCATCCGCCATGGCATACCATGAACACAATATTAAACTTGAAAGAAATCACTTGCTAAGACAAGTCATTGCATATGAAGAAACCCTATTTTGATTCATCCACACACTATCCTTCAAAATTTGCGCACAAGAGATCCATAGAAAAAAGTAGAGAGATATAACAAACTTTTCTAGAGAAGAAATCTCACAAATGTGTGAGTTGTGATGATGAGTTTACAAAATGAAGATCTAGCCTTTATATATGAGGCTAACCAAGTGATTTGTCTACAATAATCCCTAAAACAAACATGAATCCATGATACAAGTGGGACTGACCCCTCAAGTAGCCTCTAACAATAATAAATCATGTTAAAACATCATAATAAGCTCTACAAAGCCACATGTGTGGATGACATCGTGCTCCAAGAAGGTGTAAGAGGATTCTAAAGGCCACATCAAGGTGCCAAGTATGGTGGAAAATGACCTCTCCTCATGAAAATTCATGTCTCATCATCAAACCCACAACTCATCAAAGTGGTACCCCAATGGCAAGCAAGCACCAATCCATGACATCATCATCCATATGCTCAATGTCCAAGGTGAAAAGGCAAGTGTCTAGGTTGGAATGAAGGTGCATCTTGTCTCTGCATGGTATCCAATTATGTGCTAGTGCAACATCTTCCATCCAATGCCTAATAACCTCTGGGTACAATGCCCCAAGGTGTGGGCCTCTTTCCCATCTGTGTGTTGGCATGAATATATATGCAAAGTAAAAGATCTTTTGTCCATCATTCAAGGTCTAAGAGATGTGAGAGCCTATATCATAGGGTCCCAAATCATCGAGCAACTCAACCCTCTACATCACACGTGCTATGTCCTACATGAAGTGCACAATGTCCTAGGTGAAATCACAGGGACATCCTCCAAAGACCTATGTCAAGTGCACCCAAGTCAGTCAAAACCATGGAATCAAGTAAAACCAACAATCACAAGGGAAAAAAATCCTTAGAATCTTGTAAAGTAAGCCATCTATTAACACGAAATCCAAATGAACAACTCTCATTGGGTATCCCCTTCACATTTCACATAAGAAGGAGACTTTATGCAATTTGGCAAGTTTAGGTATGGGAGGACCATCAAAAGAACCTATTAGGTATGCCAATACCTAAGTAGAGAGACATTTCCTGGAAGAACCCATTAGAGAAATGTAATGAATGTGAGGTGATCATGGGGTTTACTTCTAGGCATGGGGTCATTAACATGCAAGACAATGTAGAGGGTGTGCTTGGTGATTTAGTTACCCTCTCCTCAACGCTTTTTGCATTCCAAACCCCTTATTTTCCTTTTTCTTTATTTTGTTTGATTTGCAAGTCCCCTTAAAATGGTTTCAAGCATAACACTTCCTTTGTTTTTTATTAAGGATATATTCAAGTCATGTTTGATTGATGAATGTGTTTATTCACATTAGGACTAGGGGCAATCACCAATAATGCGGGGCTAGAGATCATTTATGGACTATGGATTTCAAATGTCCTTGTTATCCCAATTCTTTCTTATTGTTGTCTAGTTGCAATCTACCTTTGGGCCTTTAGCCCCTTCTTCTCATAAGAGAACGAGGTACATGCATTTTTGTTGTACATGCAACCACATTACCCAAAAGGTGGGAGAATGGAGAGATCAAGGATGGAAAATAGGTAAGTATGATCATGAATGGTATGCTACCCCTTTGAAGGAACTGCCAGTAGTACCCCTTTTCCCAGGAGTGACAACAGGAGACTAAGATGCCTAGGATGGAAACTAAGGTGAAACAAGGAAAAAAACATAATTTCTAAGATCATGATTCATTATCCAACTTCAACCTATGATCATTATTCAAAATCCCAATGTATTAAATATGATACTTTACATGAAACAAGGACTAATGTACCTCATAATGTGTCGGATCACCATTTCCCATTGAGCCTTGTTGATTGAGTGTTATGATCCATGTTGATAAAGAAAGGGCATCTACTAGGGTTGTTGGGATGCTATGTGGACATGTTGATTATCATCATCGTTGGGATCATTGTCTCCATTATAGTCCACACGACATGATCTCCTCTAGTTACCCCTAGGTAGGAGGGGTTAATGGGGAGATTTGATCCAAAACCACTTTTTTATGTATGCCACCAAAGTTGTTGGCCCCTCAACCAACAAACAACCAAGAATCAAAAGAGGTGGGTCACGTTGTTGGATGTGCAATGTGCATGTCCATCCTTGAGTTGGCAGTTATAGATGGGTTAAGATGCACCTTTTGGGAGTAGGTGGAAAAGGGGTTAATGTATGTAAAAAATTAACCATGCTACAAAAATCCAAGATTTTGAGGATGCAAATGGTAGCTAATGCAAATGGCACCTTCTATAGCCAAAATTCCATGTGCCAAGCTTATTAAAATGTGGAAGAAATTGCAAGTTACAAAAGGAAATCAAAAGGAAAGCATTCGTCCATGGGCCTTATGCCTCCACTATCTCCTTTTGGGAGCGTGATATCTTCATCCAAACATAAGGCTTCTCATACTTATGCAATATGACCAACTATTGCAAGATGATGGTAATATGAACTATGACGATACAAATGATGTCATTGGGAAATTTGTTTTTTCTAATGGAATTCATTTCCATGTTAGTTGCTCTGCTTATTATAAGGAGATGACCAAGGCAATTGCAGTAGCAAGACCCTCATATATTCCCCAGGTGAACATAAGTATAGGATAGTGATCTTGGAATGCAAGTGTCCAATATTAATGTGTAAAAAGGGAGGATGAGATAGACATGGGTGAGGAAATGTTGTTCTATTGTTATGGATGGGTGGACAAACATTTCCAAATGTCGACTTATCAACATCATAGTTACATGTTGAGAGGGGCCTTTCTTTCTTAGATCTATTGATTGTTTTGGAAAGAACAAAGATGTAGCTTTCCAATTTAAGCTTCTCCGATATGCTATAGAGGAGGTTGGGCATACCAATGTTGTATAGGTTGTGACAGATGTAGTAACCATGTGCATATTAGCTAGGTTACTGATTCAGAGTAAATACATGCATATTTTTTGGACCCCTTATTGTGTGCATGCACTCAACAATGCACTGAAAGAATGCACTCAACAATGCACTGAAAGACATTGGCAAAATTGAGTGGGTATCTAGATTGGTGAAAACTGTAAGAGATGTGCATATGTTTATCTGCAACCAACACACCTTCTTATCCATGTGCAAATATCACTCGAGGAAGGAATTTCTCAAGTTCATGGAGACTAGATATGCTAGCTATTTTCTCTTATTGGAGAGGATGTTGGAGGTGCAATCAACAGTGTAGGCCATGGTTGTGACTTTAGATTGGAATAGGTGGATAGAATCCAAGATAGGTGAGGGGAATAAAATTAAGCTTCAAATATTGGATAATGCTTGGTGGACAGTTTGTGATTATTTGGTGTCACTCTTATGCCCTATAGTTGAGGTCATTCTCTACAATGACACATATTCTTGTAGTCTTGGAACAATCTATGAAACTTTTGATAACATGTTGGGTCACGTGAAGGTAGCCATTCATGAGAAAGATCCCTCCTTATAGTTCTATACGATCTAAATTTGACCCATTATTCAACATAGGTAGGAAAAAATGAACACACCTTTTCACATGGCAGCGTATGCACTCAACCCAAAATGGTATATGGCAAGGCCTAGTAGAATTCTTCCTATTGAGTATCTAGATCAAGAAGGGATTTCGAGTCACCATTACAATGATGTATAATGCAGAAGAGGGGAGAACACTTAGGAGACAGTGGATGTTGTTTGCAAGTCTCAATGGTCCCTTCAACAAGCTTGATGCAAGAGAATATCACAATGACTTAGGCTAGGATGACCCCATTGGTTGGTGGACTATGCATGAGGATGATTCTCTAGAGATCCAACATCTTGTTATTCACTTATTGTCTCAGAGTGTTAGTGTTGGATTATTGAGAGGGGGGGGTGAATCAATAATAACGTAATTATAATCCTTTTTCTTTAAATGTTATATCAATGTAGAATTATTATCCAATAATGAGCAATAAGAAATAAACAATCACACACATACATAGTACACCAGTGTTTTACGTGGAAATTCAAATCGCGAGAAAACCATGGAATGCTTTTTCTTATATGTCTTGAAGAATTACATTCATTGGAAGCACTAACTTTTTGTTTTCCAGCTGCAACTGGAAGGAGGCTCCAACCCCCTGGTTTCTCAGGCTACAACCCGAGGGAAGCTCCAACTCCCCAATTCTCTCACTACAACCAGAAGGAGGCTACAACCCCATATGTTCTTCGGTTACAACCGAAAGGTGGCTACAACCACCTATCCTTGCCCCATCCAATCGCCCTGAAGTAGAAGTAGAATGATGGAACCACTGTCAACCTATCACTGTGAGATATACTATTGTACAATTGTATCAACCTGTACCACTACCCTGTATCCAATCTATACAACTTCCCTATAATCAAACCGTACATGAACTGAACATGTATCTCAACAAGAAGTATCAATGATAAATATACCAGCACTGTATTTCTGTAGATCTGACTTATACAGAAGATCCCATGTAGCCACTAGTCACTCTAGGGAGAATCCTCAAATCTCCATTGCCATTCCTCATGCATACATCAAAATCCAACTATTCATAGAAATAAGACATACATTTTGAACCAATGGATGGATCTAATGTATCTGAGCACTCTAGACCTTCCTGGAGCTTGATCTCAGAATCTAGAACCTCTGCACATTCATCTTCTCAAGTTTCATGGATTTATCAACATGTACTCACCCTATACATAGTCAGCCCATGTACATACTCACCCTATACACAGCCAACCTGCGTATACCTTCAATGTATACGCACCCTTTACACAGACAACCTGCATATGCCTCAGAAAATAGGGTTTTCTGTGAATCCTAGAATTTTGTCATCAACCCTTCATGCTACCTCAGACGTTCGCCACTTTAGATGTATCCACATGTATTTACATGAAGCTTTACATAAGAAAATAGATATACAATATGTACAAGTGTGTTTTTATGAGTGAGCTTTGTCTCTTATTTATATCTTCATGTAGCCTTACACTTTCCTTATTTTAGGGCTTCTTCATTTAAAAAAAAATCTTTTTGCAGAGCACTTTGACTCTTGGGGGCTTCTATAAGACTCATGAGGGTTCTCCAACTTCATATGGTCATAACTCTCTAATCGTGAGGAGTTATGTGATGTTCCACATACCATCGAAAACAACATGACAAGGACTATCCATCTAGGATATTTTCCCTGACAAATTCATTGTCCTTCAACTCATTATTCCATAATTAAGCATGGGTTCTCTTACTCCGCAAAGTGTCTTCCCGTGAGGGCTTTCACCATAAGGGGGGCACTTTGGGGTTCATCCATATTTACTTCTTATCAACCATGACGAGACAATAATGAGTAATCTTTACATCAAACAATCTTGGGTCCATTACCCAAACCTTTGTGTTGTGAGGCTTTCTTGAAGGGTTGACATCAATGACAACCAACCTTAATAATCTCCCCCTTTGGCATTGATGGCAACACTTTGATGCAATACTGAAATCATATCACTCATGCTCCCCCTAGAACCATGCCTATGTCTTCTGCATCTGATAAAACTATAAAACTCCCCCCCTTTGTCATTAATGGAAAAGGTATCTTTCCATCCGGGGGTGCTCCCCCTGACTGAACTGTCCTCTTAAAGTGCTTCCTCGTGTAAATCTAAGACATATAAGATAAGCATTCAAAAAGCATTCATTTTGGAGTAGAAATAACTCCAAGTCTTTGACGAAGATATTCAAAGGCTTCCCGTGGAAGTGGTTTTATAAAGATATCTACCACTTGTTCTTTTTTTTTTTTTTTGTAAGTAAGAAGTTTTATATATAAAGGGCCTTCAAAAAACCAAGTTAGAGGTACAAAAAACAGATAGTAACCGTACTGTAGTTACTGAACTGCCCCAATAGAGGGGAAACCAGTCCAACCAGCCGAGTGAATCAAGCATAGGTAATTTAACAGTCTTATAGATCAACGCTAAGCTGACTGGAAAGAAGCTAAAAAACTATTAAAACATAAAGAACCCCTGTGGGCTTAAACACTTGGCAAATAACCTGGCCAGGTGGAAAGAACGGCCTCGTACCAAGGTTCCTCTTCGACAAGTGTCCCTTTACTTTCCAACTGCATGCCAGTGTCCACGTTGCTCTCATCCCTGTCGACGAATGGCAAGGTGTCCTGTAGCGCATGTTGTCCTGTGGCCTTCTCCACACCCGTGTCCTCATTCTCGGCCTGCTCTACATCAATCTCTGCGAAGTGCTACGTCTGGGCGTTTCCTTCACTGGTCTCTGCATGGGGTTCCGTTGCTGAAGCCGCGCCTACTGGGTCAAGGGGAAAAGCATCTTGGAGGGAGGAAAGGATTTGAAGGAGGGCCGTGACCTTTCCATCTGTGGTCTGCGGATGGAATTAGAGGTCCTCCACCCCCTGATGGAGTTCGAAGACCAGACCAAAGAGAATAGTAAAACTTTCTTTCAACTACGTGTCAAAGAAGGAGTCAGAAGACGGGTTCTCATTGTTTCAGGGCCTTCAAAATGGAGGTGGCGCCCCCATGGGCGTCCTTGAGGAGCCAACTACTGGTGCGTGGGAAGGCTTGACAGTTCTAGAAATTGGAGGGACGGGAAGGTATCGCGAGGAGGAACTCGGCGAGCTGTCAATGATGGCTAAGCAATCAAACCGGGAGACAGGCAGGGTGGAGGAGGCGAGAGGTGTTGGCTCGGGCTGGAGGGGCGGTGAGGAGATTGTGGAAGGCGATTCAGGGGGTGAGACAGAGGGCCGAGGCCGGCGAGGATTCCATGGAGAGCCTCTTCGCGGCCATCCCCTTTGATGTGGCATGAGTTTCGTCGAGTGAATGCAGAAGAAAACCAAGTGCACCAGGCGGAGGTAGAGAGCCTGGAGATGTGCAGGGGCTATAATCACCATGAAGGTCCAGTTTGAACTAGGCCAGAGCAGCGGAGGGAAGAGAAATTCGGTCCACGAGCGAAGGCGAGAGGCTAACACAAACAGCAGGGCCATGGAATAATTTGTAAAAGAGACGGATGCAGCAGAGTTAAAGCCACTACAACGACATAATGTCGAATTAATGCAGGGTTGGGGTGGTGGGCGATGGCACGAGCTCATCACATGGCTCCTTGCCTTGTTGGTCGATCTGTTCTTCCTCCTCGTGCCAGTTGGCTCGCACTAGCACCCCATCAGGGGGATCTACCACTTGTTCTTTTGTGCCCACATACTCAACTCTGATATTCTGCAACCTGCTCCCATAGAAAATTATACTTGATTGAATGTGCTTCGTCTTGGAGTGCATCACCAGGTTTTTCGAGATACTGATGGCACTTGTATTATCACAATAGATAGGAATGGGCTCATCATACTCAACCTGTATATCTGTCAGAATTTGTTTCATCCAAAGAAACTGTGTACAACATGATGTTGTTGCAATATACTCTGCCTCGGATGTAGATAAAGATATTGATGATTGTTTCTTGCTTAGCCATGATACTAAACACTCACCCAAGTAGAACGCTGCTCCACTGGTGCTTCGTCGGTCATCAATACAACCTGCCCAATCTGCATCTGTGTAGGCAATAAGTGATAGATCCTTTCCTTTTGGATACCATAATCCAAACTCTTTTGTTCCTTTGAGATATCTTAAAATCCTCTTCACTACTAATACATGTGATTCCTTTGGTGCTACTTGAAATCATGCCACTTGTCCAACTACCTGCATTACATCTGGTCTAGATGTTGTCACGTATAGTAGGTTGCCAATCATTGACCTGTATTGCCTTTGATCTATAGACTTCTAAACATCATCTTTGCTCAACTTGCAATTGGTTTGCATGGGAGTGATAACTGGTTTGCAATCTTCCATTCCAAACTTCTTTAGCATTTCTCTGATATACTTGGTTTGAGAAATGAAAATTTCTTGGTTGCTTTGACGTATCTGAAGTCCTAGAAGGAAGGATAGTTCTCCGAGTAACGACATTTCAAATTCATTTTGCATATGTTTTGCAAATTTCTGGCTTAACCTGTCATCATCACTACCAAAAATAATATCATCAACATAAACTTCAATTAATAAAATATTGCCTTGACTTACCTTGATGTAGAGGTTGTCTGCACTTCATTTTCTAAACCCTGCCTGCTGTAGATACTTATCCAATCTAGAGTACCATGCTCTAGGAGCCTGTTTTAGACCATACAGGGCCTTCTTTAATTTACACACATAATTTGTGTTCTTTGACAACTTAAATCCTTCTGGTTGTTCAATGTAGACTTCTTCTTCAAGTTCCCCATTCAAAAAATTTGATTGTACATCCATTTGATATACTTTAACATTTTTAGAGCATGCATAAGCCAAAATCAAACATATTTCTTCCATTCTGGCAACTAGGGCAAATGTCTCTTCAAAGTCGATTCCTTCAATCTGTGCATATCCTTTACATACCAATTTAGCTTTGTTCCTTGTAACATGTCCATCTTCATTCAATTTATTCCTGAAAACCCATTTTGTGCTGATCACATTATTATTCTTTGGTTTTGGAATCAATTCCCAAGCGTCATTTTTCTCTATTTGATCCAATTCTTCATCCATGGCCTTATTCCAAAATTCATCCTTGATGGCTTCTTCAAAACAGTTTGGTTTAATTGTAGATAAGAGTGCCAGGTGTGTTTGTTCCGGTGAACGGATTTTTCTTCTAGTCTCAACTCCTGCATCTTTGTTCCCGATAATTTGTTCTGAAGGATGATTCTTCTGTACTTGTTTACTGGGTGTCTTTGGAGACACTTGTTGAACTTGCTCTTCTGCTTCTGTCAAATTCTCTTCATCTTTCTCTTCTACTTATTTTTCATCTTCTTCTTCGAAAAGTTGTTCCATTGATTTGTTTTCTTCTTCCTTTGATTCTGGTTTGCCTATTTCATCAATTGTTACATTGATGCTTTCCACAACTATGTTTGATCTTATATTGTAACACTTGTATGCTTTCCTTGTACTTGAGTAACCAACAAGTATTCCTTTGTCCACACAAGAGTCAAACTTTCTCATTCTGCCATCTTCTCTTTTGATGTAGCATTTGCTTCGAAAAACTCTGAAGTGCTTCACATTTGTTGGTCTTCCTTTCCATAGCTCGTAGGGAGTTTTATCAACGTTGTTTCTAAGCATTACTATGTTTTGAATTTGAACTGTTGTATGCACTACCTGTGTCCAAAATATATCTATCAATTTGGAATCCATTATCATTGTTCGAGCCATTTCATGTACTTTCATGTTCTTTCTTTTAACAACTCCATTATGTTGAGGTGTCCTAGCAACAGAGAATTGTCTTTTTATTCCATGATTGCTGCAGTAGTCCATAAATTCCTTGGAAGTGAACTCTCCTTCATTATCAGATCTCAAGCATTTGATTCTTGAATCCATCTCATTTTCAACCATTTCCTTGTAGATCTTGAAGTTTTCAAAAGCTTCTGACTTGTTCTTGAGAAAGCAAACTGCAGTCATTCTTGTATAATCATCAACTAATAACATAAAATATCTCTCACCTTTTAATCCCTTTGTTGTAGTTGGTCCAACTAGATCAGTATGGATAATTTCCAGTGGTCTTGTTGTTGAATATTCCTTTGATTTGAACCTGGTCTTTGTTTTCTTTCCTTGTTGACAATGCTTGCATAAAGTGTCGGTTGGTTTCGTGATCTGGGGCATTTCTCCGATTGCTTTTCTTTTGTTGACTTTGACAAAGTTATCAAAGTGCATGTGACCCATTCTTCTGTGCCATAGCCAACTTTCATCTTCCTTTCCTAGACAACACTTTTCATTTCCAATTTCACTTAACACATATATGTTGTTTGAAGTTCTTGCAGTTGTACCGACCAATTTCCCTAAACCTTCTCTTCTTATCTCACACTTTTGTGAATTGAAAGTAACTTTATGACCTTGGTCACACATTTGACTCACACTTAGAATATTATGTTTCATATCTTCTACTAGTAGAACATTTTGTGCATTTTCATTCTTGTTCCCAATTCAGATTATGCCTTCTCCAATGATTTTGGTTGAATTATCATTTTCGAAGGAGACTAATCCATTTCTTTCCTTTCGCAATGTAACAAATTTGTCTCTATCACCTGTCATGTGTTTTGAACACCCATTGTCAACATACCAACTGTGTTTCTTCTGCTTATCTTGTAAAGCGACTGTGCATTCTTCATTGCTATACTGATCTTGCTTTCTTATCCATGTCGTTTTCTGAGGTTCTTGTCTGTGACTGTTGTTATTCTGTTGAGGTTGTTTAGGAGGGACTGTCATTCTGCAATCTTTGGCCATTTGTCTAAAGTTGTTACATTTGTAACATTCCACTTCAGTGCTCAATGATTCAAACCTGTTGTAAATTCTTCTTTGTGTTTCACTAGGTCTTCTTGAATAACCCCTTTGTGTACGACTCTCAAAGTTGTTATTGTTCTTGTTGTTATCTCTGCAATTGACATCTTTATGTCCAAAATTATTACATGCATAACATAAACAAAAAAATATAGTTTGATACCTGGAAGTTGACGATCTTATGAAAGGAGGTGCTCTTATGAATCCTTCTTCGTCTTGAGGCCTATCTGTATGTTTTTTATTCTGAAATATGAATCTTCTCGGTGGAGGAGTGTCCCTGTAATCTTCCTTGTATATCTTCATGTCCCCTTTGATTGTTTCCACATAGCTTTTTGGATTTGTTTCTTGCTCTGTTGTTTAGGAGCTTGATCCCTTTTTTGTCTAATTGTATCCCTTTTCATTTCTCATCTCATATGCTGTGAAGATTCCATGCAGTTCGTCCATGCTTATTGAGTTTAGATACGGTCTTTCTTCTAGTGTTGATATCTTAGGGTTGAATCTCATAGGAAGAGATCCTAGTACCTTTTGAATAATGACAGATTCTTCGATTTCTTCTCCCAATCCTATGATTGCATTCACTGTTTCATCGACTCGTAAGAAGTAGGCTATGATATCTTCATCTTCCTTCATTTTTAGTTGTTCGAACTGATCTCTGTAAGTTTGAAGCTTTGCTGCTTTGAATTTTGAATCTCTTTCATAAATATTTCAAAGCTTGTCCCAATTCTCTTTAGCAGATTTACAGTGTGCAACTTTGGTGAATACCGTATCACTGAGACCATTCAAAAGTGCATTTTTGGCTTTGGAATTATTCTCACTGAGTTTCACTGCTTTGTCATTTGTTGGTGGAACTGCTAGTGCTGTGTATCCATCTACAATTGATTGCCAAGCTTGAAATCCCTGTGCATGTATATATGTCTTCATCCTTATGCTCCAAAAAATATACTTTTGTCCATCAAATTGTGGTATTCCACTTTTATACGAGTTGGTACTCTCCATGATCTACCTTTCAGTGATTAAACAGATTTTTGAAGGAACCTGCTCTGATACCAATTGTTGGATTACTGAGAGGGGGGGTGAATCAGTAATAACGTAATTATAATCCTTTTTCTTCAAATGCTATATCAATGTAGAATTATTATCTAATAATGAGTAATAAGAAATAAACAATCACACACATACACAATACACTAGTGTTTTACATGGAAACCCAAATCGGGAGAAAACCACATAATGTTTTTTCTTATATGTCTTGAAGAATTACATTCATTGGAAGCACCAAATTCCTTTGTTTTCCAACTGCAACTGGAAGGAGACTCCAACCCCCTGGTTTCTTAGGCTATAACCCGAGGGAAGCTCCAACTCCCCAATTCTCTGGCTACAACCAGAAGGAGGCTACAACCCCATATGTTCTCCGATTACAACCGGAAGGTGGCTACAACCACCTATCCTTGCCTCGTCCAACCACCCTAAAGTAGAAGTAGAATGATGGAACCACTGTCAACCTATCACTGTGAGACATACTATTGTACAACTGTATCAACCTGTACCATTGCCCTGTATCCAATATGTACAACTGCCCTGCAATCAAACCGTACCTGAACTGAACATGTATCTACAAAAATACAACAGATACGTGACCTGTAGTGATGCAGCCTGCATATGTATGCACCCTATCTGTTATGTAGTCCGCGTATGCCTTCTAACACTAGGGTTTCCTTTCATTTGAAAACTTTTGACCCTCTATAACTTCTTTCACAAAGATCTATAACCTGTCACTATATCCATATTGTAACTGTACCCAGAGCATGCATCCTCATACATAACCTCTACTCAAGGCAAGTATGTCTCTCTCTCTAGTCATGTTCCATATAGGTATGTGTAATCATGAACAAGTATAATATCCCTCACATGATCTTAGTCATCAACCCCTTTCTGATATTCAATTTCTCAATACATCAATAAATAAAAGATCTCAACCATGTATCATAAAAACTCTCAACCATATGCCAATAAATACATGATGTGCCTCAACAAGAAGTATCAATGATAAATATACCAACAATGTATTTATGTAGATCTAATTTATACAGAAGATCCCATGTAGCCACTAGTCACTCTAGGGAGAATCCTCAAATCTCCAGTGCCATTCCTCATGCATACATCAAAATCCAACTATTCATAGAAATAAGACATACCTTTTGAACCAATGGATGGATCTGATGTATCCGAGCACTGTAGACCTTCCTGGAGCTTGATCTCAGAATCTAGAACCTCTGCACCTTCATCTTCTCAAGTTTCATGGATTTATCAACATGTACTCACCCTATACACAGTTAGCCAGCGTACATACTCACCCTATACACAACCATCCCATGTATACCTTCAATGTATACGCACCCTATACACAGACAACCCGCGTATGCCTCATAAAATAGGGTTTTCTGTGAATCCGAGAATTTCGTCGTCAACCCTTCGTGCTACCTCAGACGTTCACCACTTTAGATGTATCCACAAGTATTTACAAGAAGCTTTACATAAGAAAATAGATATACAATATGTACAAGTGTGTTTTTATGAGTGAGCTTTGTCTCTTATTTATATCTTCATCTGGCCTTACACTTTCCTTATTTTAGGGCTTCTTCATTTAAAATAATTTATTTTTGCAAAGCACTTTGACTCTTGGGGGCTTCTATAAGATTCATGAGGGTTCTCCAACTTCATATGGTCATAACTCTCTAACCGTGAGGAGTTATGTGACGTTCCACATACCATCAGAAACGGCATGACAAGCACTATTCATCTAGGATATTCTCCCTGACAAATTCACTATCCTTCAACTCATTATTCCATAATTAAGCATGGGTTCTCTTACTCCGCAAAGCGTCTTCCCGTTAGGGCTTTCACCATAAAGGGACCACTTTGGAGTTCATCCATATTTACTTCTTATCAACCATGACGAGACAATAATGAGTAATCTTTACATCAAACAATCTTGGGTCCATTACTCAAACGTTTGTGCTCATGGGCTTTCTTCAAGGGTTGACATCAATGACAACCAACCTTAACAGTTAGTTCCTCCGCAACAAAGAGGAATTGGTCTGCATATAGCCTCATCCACTCTATCTAGAGGAATAGACTTGTCTCTAGGAGAGCAGAGAAGCTAGTTGTAGTGCACAGTTCCCTACGCCTTGCACATAGGAAGACACCAGAGTATCGAAGGGGACCAATGGCACGACGGGATGTGGATCCAGAGGATGGTGCACAAATACATGGGGAGGATGGACTAGATGAGTTGTAGCATGGTTTGGTATGTGTGCCAATATTGGTTACTCATGAGAGTAACTTTGACTCAGATAATGGCATTCCCTTTGATGGTCTTAGTGACTTCACACATCAAATGGATGTAGAGGACCAGTCAATGAGATCGACTCCTTGATGCTCATTTTATTTTCAATGTTCATTGTCCATTGCTAATTTTCAATTTTAAATTTTGAGTATCGACTCTAGACACCGATGATCTTAGGCTGAGTCTTTGACTCATCACTCTTTACTATTTTTGACTTTGACTAATTTCAATTTACTATTTTAGACTTCAATATCTACTATTTTTCTCAGTACTAATTAAATTATGTAATGATGAATCTAAATCAATGTATACAATATTTTTGTTTCATTTATGATTTATGAAT
Source organism: Picea mariana (assembly GCA_032191745.1). NCBI lineage: Eukaryota > Viridiplantae > Streptophyta > Pinopsida > Pinales > Pinaceae > Picea > Picea mariana. The sequence goes on along the minus strand of JASDQU010305631.1, from coordinate 43,602 downwards.
CAATGAATTTCATTACTGAATCTAAATATGAATCATGTTTACATCATTTGCAAACTTGAATTTATTATTACTTTACTGTTTACTATTTGGTATTTACATTGCACAATGACGAATTTACATGGGATGAATTGTTATTGTTGGGATTTTATGATTATTATTTTTATTTTTGTAAGTTTAGAGATGGGAACCTCTATGCTAGGGACCTCGACATCCCCCCTATCTTCCATGAATTTCCTAAAAATTTGGGGGTGCTCCCACACGTTTCCCATGTGCGTTTCCCCACTCTTGTGCTCCCTCATCCCTAAAACTTGGTGGAGCATTGGATAAATTGATAGATAACATATTAAAATTGGTAGGACATTGGAAGCTTATAAAAAACAACATGAAAGGTTTCATCACAATGCCATCACGATGATTTGTATTTTGTACAAAGTTGAAGGTAAAATGATATAAAGTATATTAGAATAAAGATATAGACTTGTAAATGATAAACCGATATAACATATTGAAATTGGTAGGACATTGTCCAAGCTTATAAAAAACAAAATGAAAGGTTTCATCATAATGCCATCATAATGATTGTATTTTGTACAAAGTTAAAAGTATAATGATATAAAATATATCTGAATAAATATGTGGGATTAGTTGCACCCATACTTATGCATCAATAAAATTTTGTTCTACTTTTGAAATGAAATGATGACTCTTGTAAGCATCAACACACTAAAATATGTGATTGAAAACTCATGTAAGGGCCACTCACAAGGATCACTCATCTCTTTTCTAGTATAATTCTTACCTTATAAAAGGGAATAAAAGATTAGCCAATTTATGATTATGGAAGCATTAACTCTAGGGCTTAAACAATTTGAAATATAAAAATGCCAATCTAGAAGTGTTAACATATCACATAATTGGACATGGGGATTCTTGGTTACAATCACTTACTTAACCTTAATTGTAACTTACATGCCTATTGAGACATTAAACTTTTATAATTCAATATCAAAACCTTTTTTAGTTATATAAAACTTTGAACTTTGATAGATCAATTGCAAAAATGGATCTATTCATGCCTTTCACCATATGAATGTGGTATGCTTTGGTTGAAATAGTCTTGATATTAACATATTCTATGAATGTGAATGTGTCAACCCATAAAATGTAAACAAACAATTATAATTATGAAACAAACATGCATACATTGTAAACAAGGAAACTATTGGCGTATTTGTAGTAATACAAGGAGTAAGCTAAACATGTAGCAATTAGACCCCATTTTTAGGTATAAATTTAAGTTAAATTTGGCCATTTTTTTTTCTAAACTAACCTAAATGCTTGAAAAATCGATTAGAATCGAAACTATGACTTCTTGGATCACTTGATTCCAACAAAGAAAATAGATTTTCTACATGATTAAACTACTCCACAATTATGTCCTTGTTCGAGTATTTATTTTATAAAACTACATTGATATAAAGTGACAATAATAGTTATGTCCATCTTCAAGCACTAGTTTAATACAAGTATCTTGAAACAAGTGCAACAAAGTTGCATATACCGCCTCCTAGTTAATTGCAAGATAGTTGTCTGTATGTCAGACCCACATGCTCCACGTGTTGTTGAGAAATACATCTTGTTGTGGAAGAGTAGCATAATCTCATAATATTTTTTATTACATAATTGTTTTTTCCTTTTATCAGTATTTCTTAGCACTTCAACATTTTTTTACAGTGCTACTACCCCGAGATCGATGGGAAGAAAAAGGACGCTTAACAACAACTTTAAGTTTCCATCATTTCAAGCAGATAAAATCTACCATGGCTTATATCCTCGGCTTAGGAGAATATTTTTTGAATCCCTTAAAGGGATGGGGTTCCCAACTATAGGATAGCCTTCGTGATGATGAAGAACTTTTGGCAAACAAAATGGATGATTTTGACAAGAGTGGACTGTTAAGCCAAATGGAAGAATCCGAAGAATATGATATATCGATATCAGATTAAATTGTTGGTGGTGGTAATCCTCATCTTGGTCATACAAATGTGAAGTTTTTCGCTATCGATATGTCTTTTCTTTTGGGATAAATGAGTGAGTCTTCGGGATAACATCGACATAGTCTTGAAAATGCTTCAAAATTATGGGTTAATCATGTAAAATGAGCCTCTGCTTTTACACATGATAGATCATGTATTGTGATGCTCAAATTCAGTACAATGTGGACAAATTCAAAGATCTACAAAAATTCAAGTACATAACGCTTCTCTGTATGAATAAACTGCAACAAAACATGGAGGCTCAATATTCAAAGAAAACAATTATGGTTATGTAAAAGAATATAAATAATTTAATGTATTTCAAATATATAATTCATTACGTTTGCATATAATTCCCATTACAACTCGGTAAAATGATAGACCCTATTTTAGGAAAAAAAATAGCAAACTTTGGCAACCCAAAAAATATACTTTGACCCTATACACCTCCGATTATAAGTTCCTAATACACTGTTCAATTTTCCATTTAAACTTCATTGGAATCTCACTTCAAGCTTATCACTTAAACCTTTGGCTTCAAAAATAACAATATGTTCAACAACATACGTGAAAACTTGAGAAAATAGGAAACACGAAAGACATCATCATTATGGTAGTTAAATGATAGAAATCGTAACGACAATAAAAAGGATTAACAAAGAAATTAAACCTTCAAAACTTACATACCATATTTTAAAAAATCGAGAAAAGCCTGTAATGTTGTTCACTGAAGAAAAGTTAGTATGCAAAAGCAAGCCTCCCATCTGTTCGGTCACCTTCAATGGATTCCTTCTTCACAACCAATTTCTCAATTTGAAAGATTCAAAGAAAAACATTGGACACTCAAGCTCATTGGCCTAGTAGATTTGAGTAATTTTAGGGTTTCATGGAAATTGATATAAATTTTATATTTCATTGTATAAATTTAATTTAATAAAACTAACATATTTAAGAAAAAATAAATTCAATAAGAGATATTCACTCACTCCCACAAAAGAAGATGATATAACACATGAAACATACATACCATACCAGTCCATATGAACTATTTGTTGTTTAGAACGCTCTAGGAAATAACATGAAACAAAACACCACTAACCTCTAGTTCCATAGTTTTTCAAAATATGCATCATTTCTAGAATTACATATGTTCATATGTACTAGCACAACTGCTAACTCGCGACTGAGAATGCCGAAAGGTATCCATGCTCGAAAATGAAATGCTCCATGCTCATGCAATAGGTGGGTCGGCCAGCCATTAAATATGAAACGCGTTGACAGCTGAGATGCACAGACAGCTGAGGAGGAAGTTGAAGTAGTGCCCGTTAATAATCCAAACGTGGCAATTATATGGTGCTACAATAATTTTTTAATATGATTAGGTAAATGTTAAAAAGTAAACAGGTTAACAGATGCATTCAAAAATACAAGGAAGTTATGAAGAGTAAATCACATTCATTGATTTGGGAGGACGACTAAGAATATGCCAGCATCTTCAATTTTAGATTAAAAGGTCATTAATCGTGCCCATTGCCAATAGGTATACGCCTTTCGGCGTAATTAATTATGATTAATTTTCAGTTTTTGGCTTCATGAACTTCTTGTTGTATGCAAAACAAAAAGGATTACTGAAAATGTGCATTCTGCACAGTTCCCTTGAAAATAAAGACTTTGGAACCAAATAGTTTGTGTTTCCTCGAGGACTTTTGTAGATTCATCATCATTGGCATCACCATCAATCTCATTTGTGATAGCAGTGGTGAAATTATTCCTTACTTTAGGGCTTCTTACTCTAGTTGGAAACACTAGTTTCACATAATTAGTTGCTTGATTTGCATGGGATTTCATTGTCTTCTTATACACATTTGCAAACATGAACATATTGTTAGTCCTTGTTATCCCCAGTTTAGGGATAACTAAGGAGATTATGTCTCGAGGCCCACAGGTCCCAGACATGGAGTACCGAGAGCCAGATCGACTTGAGCATGGCCCTGGAGGGCCCATCTTTTCTTTCTTCAGTGCCTCCACTTTGTCAGCAACAACAACATCCATCACCTCGGCCTAGTCTTGTAGTAGAAGTGGATCTTTCTCCATGAGGTAATGAGTCCGGGTATCATGGTATGTGTCACTCTGATCCTCAAAACCTTTGAATATGTGCATTTAATTCTTTTTGTTCCTGACGGGTGCTTGGATCTTATACCTATCCACTTGACCATATTTGGGGGGAATGGCAGGATGCCCTAGTAAGCTTGTGCCCATAGGTTTTGAGTTTCCACTGGGGGGATTCATGAGAAGCCATCATCCTCTCCTACCATACTTACCACTTTCCATCTTTCTCCCACTCATCCATCCCATTACACTGGTCTGAGCATTGGGTTGGCCAAATATTTAAGGGTTTTGCCTTACCTTGTGGGAAGAAGGGGCTAAAGGCCCAGACGCAAAAAGTAGCTGGCAAAATATAGAAGCCAAAGAATGAACCTTGAGATGCTTCGCCCAGGGATCCCCGAGAAAGTAGTAAAAAGCTTCTCAGCAAGAAACAAAGGGACCCATACAAATAATAAAAAAAACAAGACCTGGTTAGAGGATAGGGGGTCTCATCACGAGTTAGCCTATTAGGTCCATGGAATCTAATGGTATGAAACTACTAGCAGCTGGTCACCACGCCAGGGTAGTGGCTCTTGGTGGCATAGCCAAGATAAAGGGGGTCTCATCACGAGCCAAGGTCTCATCACGAAACAACCTTCTCATTTATGTGAAATGCTTGTGAGTAACATTGCCACCACTGGTCACCATGCTAGGGCAGTGTACCCTAGCCAGCTTCTTGAAGAAAAAGCAATAAGAAAAAGACAAAAGGCATGAATGGGCTTGAAAACATTTGCGTCCATGATAGGTGCATCTCACCCTCTACAGAAGCACCCACATGTAAGCCATGCATTTCCCTATTATCACTGCACCCCTTGCCCATACATCCCTTATACACTTCACCCACTCACATGGCTTGGATTTGATTTCTCCCAAAAACACCCCACATCCAGTGAGCGCTAGCCCAATAGGATGCCCTCTCACTTCCTCGAAACTTGGCTTGTAGATTAGTATAATGTCTTTGAGCACTTGCCCGGGTAAAGGAGGTTTTATGCACATGTTTAATAAAATTGATGATTAGATGTGATTGACATTGCTATGATCCATGTGACTTATGAGCCCATGGAGGGCGTATTTGTTGATGTTTCAGGACCATACCCGATGGCAGGTACCCAGATGGATAGGTACAGATGGGGAGATGATCAGTTCAGACCTCCATGGGGCTGAAAGCCCACCAGATGGATGTTGAGACCCCAGCAGGGGGCAACGACAGATCAGAGGGTTTGCACCAGAGAGGAGGAGGACATTCCACCAAAGGCAGCTTGGCAGAGCCTTACCCAAGGGGGTTGTGCCTTTTCCACCAGGAGGTTGGCCTTGTAAGGCCCATGATGTCACCCATGACACCTTATGACGTCATCTAGCACTATGGAGGTTTTGGGAGGCARTTATGTGCCAAAGTGGCATGTTCCTAAGGCCCAAGAAGGCCAAACGTTTTTCCCAGGAGGCCAACGTTGCCCTAAAAGGGGTTAACGTCACCCTAAAAAGGCATGACGTCTTCATCTTTGCTTGATTTAGGGTTTTATTTTGACATTTAATGTAAAAACAATATTATTATGTATTCTTGACCATGTCGGCCTTTTGTGACCTAAAAATTAAATTAAGGTCATTGCTACTGTATAAATAGAGAGCTAAAAACTCTCTTTTTCTCATCATCTTTCACTCACACTTGTGTGAGGTCTGAAATTTGCGCCCTCCTTTAGGGTTTTGGCTAAAATTCTAGTGCACACTTGTTGAAGGAAGGCTTATTTTGGCTATTTTTGGCATTTTTCTTGGTGGAAGGTTTATAATTAGGGTTTGGCTTGATGAATGCTTGGTAAATGTAAGTGAATTTCTGCAATCCTTCCCTTACTTGAATGATTATAATGTTTTACTTTCATTTTGTTAATGAAATTTGTTGGAATAAACCCTAGGAAATAAACACATGTTGGTGTCCTTATTTTAATTTCCTACTAGATTGTGCCAAGGAGCCATTTTACCTGTTGAAGACATTGCTAAGGCCTTGCCATTGCAACACCCTATCATTTGCTCTTCACCCTAGCCATTTTTACCTTGTTTTTGAGCTAAAGAAGGAGGAAAACGTGCTAAGGCCTAGGGTTGTCTACACCTTAGTAAGTCGTTTTCCCCTAGGGTTTGATGGTGGAAGCCTTGGCTTACCAACAATTCACCATCAAATTACTCTTGTCTTTGGCCCTGCTATTATCATCTGTTTTCTTCAATTCTTGCCACTAGCTTTTGACTCCATTTGCCCTATGAATGCACTGATCTAAGACCTTTATGCTTGAGTGCCTTGGTCACAAACTTCGAACATCAAATACCTTTGAACAATTACTAATACCTTCTAACCCTAGTGTAGATTGACCTGCTAACTATATGGCTGCCATTATCCATTTGATTTATAGTTATACTTTGCAACATTTTAACTTCTTTAAGCAATCGAAAGATTGGCTAATGCATAGTAGTTTTTGCTTCTAATGAAAGTTGGTATTGTAACATTGATGATAAATTGTTCTTGCTCATTGTGAAGCTTCTTTAAAGCATTTATTGCGAAGTAACATATTGTGATTATTGCTATTATACATCCTTGATTGCTTCATCAATAATATTAGCCAATTGCTTTGTTTAATAAAGTCCAATTATATGAAGTACTAACCAACAAGTGACCTTGCAAATATAGTTTCTTGTTGCTTTGTTCCAGGTAGGTACATTTCTGGTTCTTATTATCTTTTATTGGTTGTTTAGCCGGACTTTATGATATGTGGTGACTTGTGAGAGGGAAAATTTTACCTTGGCCTTTTACCCTTTGCCTTCTCAAAACCCCAGGTCACCGGGGACGTCTCCCCTGGGCCTACCAACCTAAATAGAAAGAGACTTCATGTTGAGGTGACAGTGATAGGATAGTCTCCCGTTATGTCAGTTTGCCTTCATTTACCTTTCCTTTACATCTAAGTACAAACTGTGCAATAATAGTCCTCACAAGAACACCCTTTTCTGCTAGATCCTTCAACTCTTTGCACATATTTGTATTGAAATCGTATGGAAGAGTTTTCATATACTTATGTCTGATGGTCTTTGTTATTGCATGCTGACTACATTTGGTGCGCTACATAATTTTGTTGATGGCTTATACTATCATCTGCACAAGAATTGTTCCACAACAGTGTAGCCCACAACATTATAACTAAAATAGAAATTAAATTACCAACAACATCCATTTATCTATAAAAATTTCTATATTATAGGGAACAATGCTACCAAAATTTACATTGTATATTACCTCATTATAAGGCATAAGACTATTCACAACATTATAATTGTTTTTCTTTGCCTCACTCTTAGTTTGTCTCCTCCTTTCAGACAAACTAGCGGGAGTTAATATATACGACAATATATAGAATATAGAATAAATTAATTGAGCTAGCGGGAGTTAATATATATGACAATATGAGGGAGATGAATAGGGCTAGAGCCTGGAATTTGCGACACCATCCAACTTTTCGTACTGTAACTTCAATTTGGTGGGAGTTATAATGTGCAATAATTGTTATCTACTTAGACAAGAAAGCATCATATTTATGAATGGCCACATCTAGTAAAATTGTTTGACAAAGTTGTGACATACTCCGCATGCATAACAAACCGTGATAAAAAAACATAGTTCATAATTTGAATTTGACAGGACATGAAATCAACAAAGCTAAACACACCGACCGTAATATTGTCCAAGTTATGATGTGCTGCTTGTGGGCGTATTTCAGGAGCAACTTCAACATCTAATTTCCAATGCCTCTGAAAACAACCCACAAACAAAAAATCCTTGAAACTCTAATCAAACCCCGAAACCCATGACACAAAAAATGGAGAAAGAAGATGAGTGTGCAGACTCTATCTTGCTGGCCTCTTTGAGATCACAGATATCCCACGACGACGACACTGACAACCTCCATGTGGGATTCGACAATCTCTTATCTAACAATGTCGAGTACAAGAAATCGAGTTTACATTATATGCAAGGCAGGTCACGAGACCCAAGTGTTTAATATTGCCAGTACCGACGTCGATACCATGGTCGACTACCAAGGGCCTGATAGAATTGTGAAATATTTTCAACTTGGGGAGCATGGACACGCGCGTGTGGACGTCAGGATTCAAGCGCGAGCGACGCCATAATCATATCAATTGGCTACGAACATACCTGGAACCCACTCCGCATTACCTCTTAGGATTGCACAACAAAATTTATATTGAATGAGCAAAAATTCATTGTAACAACTTCCTTAACCACATGCCAAATGCCATCCCTAAAACATAAATTACAAAAATATTAAAAAAATAAATAAACTCACCTTTGACCATACAAAAAAAATAACTTAAGCAATTAAAAAATGAAAAATACAATAAAAACTTGAGATAAAAGGATGTTATCATCTTAAATAAATGCCTTAAACATCACCACCTTGTAGTAATACCAAGATGAGATTTAAAACATCATAGTTAAACAAGTTTATATTTTATTGATTTTGTTTTTGTTTTCTTGATAGATGAAGCTCCTCATGAACCATTTTGTAAAGAAACAAGTTTATATTTTATTGATTTTTTTTTGGTCCATTTTGTAAAGAAACAAGTTTATATTTTATTGATTTTGTTTTTGTTTTCTTGATATATGAATTTCTTCATAAACCATTTTGTAAAGTCCTTAAACAAGTAACAAAAGAAAAAAACATTGTTTGAATTTATAATATTTATAAAAAAAACTATCACTAATATATCGTTTGAATATGAAATACAAGATAAACATTTATAATATTTATAAAAAAAACTATCACTAATATATCGTTTGAATATGAAATACAAGATAAACACTTAACTGTGAATATAAACTGCAAAATAAGTATTTATAAAAACTACACAATAGCAAATTTTGTAAGTCATAATATTTAAATTGAAATTTCACTATACTCCTTAAATTCAACAACACTTTGTGCTATTGAAATCACCATAAAATTACTCAACACTAAAAGTATTATTGAAAACCTAAAAAACACTAACATTTAAGAAAAAAGCATAAGAATACAATAACATTTAAAAAACTTCAACCAAAATTTTTGCTTTGGCACCGTGAAATCACGCAACACTAAAAGTACTATTAAAAGCCTACAAATACAATAACATTTAACAAACTTTGTTCGAGGAATAAATTCCCATACAAATACAATAACATTTAACAAACTTTGTTAAATGTTATTATTCATGAAAAATAAATTTATTTAATTTTTTGATAATTGAAATTTTAAAACTAGTTATAAACTCGTACTTAAAAATAAAATATTGTCAGACGACAATAGCAAATATATAGAAAAGCAGAAAAGCAGAAAAAAGCAAAGCTTCTTTTGTCTATTGTTACAGGAAAATCATGGTTATCTGCATATAGACGTTGGAAGGATGGAGCCTCTTCTCTCCCTCCGCGTCTATTTAAATACAATTTCTACTATTCATTTGCTTAAACTGTTCAAGCATTTTTGAATTCTGATATCTGAGATGGAGATGGGAGCAGCGGTGCTAATTTTGTTGATATTCTCTTGACCTGAATTAAATTGCAACGATTGATTTGATTTTTCAAGTAGGTTTTAATTTGTTTTGCGGTATTTTGAAATCTTGTTTCGTTTTGCCTTCTGCGAATTTGGCTGGTTAATTGCTCTGTTTCTACTCAATTAACGTTTATCATTACTGTTCATTTTTCATTTGCTCTGTTTTGTTATTTATGGGATGGGATGGGATGGGATTTCTCTGTTATTGCATTTGTTCTGCACTTTTATGTTTATATATAGATTTTTTACAATATTTCAAAGAGAGAGATCAGAGATACCAGCATGCTGCAGCTCGTTAAAGATTGAGGAGCCTTCACCTTCAGGTAAACAAGTTATGGTTGCTAAACATTTCAATCATCTTTATTTCATGTTAATTTAAACGGTAGAGTGAGGGAGGATTGAAGGGTTAGGATTCATAAAATCTTTGTTTGTTTGCAGTGATCTCCTGTGACATAGTGTACATGGAATGGGGTTGTTA
>JASDQU010305631.1:22695-33341 GCA_032191745.1 Picea mariana | reverse complement strand
AAAAAGCAAAGCTTCTTTTGTCTATTGTTACAGGAAAATCATGGTTATCTGCATATAGACGTTGGAAGGATGGAGCCTCTTCTCTCCCTCCGCGTCTATTTAAATACAATTTCTACTATTCATTTGCTTAAACTGTTCAAGCATTTTTGAATTCTGATATCTGAGATGGAGATGGAAGCAGCGGTGCTAACTTTGTTGATATTTTCTTGACCTGCATTAAATTGCAATGATTGATTTGATTTTTCAAGTAGGTTTTAATTTGTTTTGCGGTATTTTGAAATCTTGTTTCGTTTTGCCTTCTGCGAATTTGGCTGGTTAATTGCTCTGTTTCTACTCAATTAACGTTTATCATTACTGTTCATTTTTAATTTGCTCCTGTTTTGTTATTTAGGGGAGGGGATGGGATGGGATTTCTCTGTTATTGCATTTGTTCTGCACTTTTATGTTTATATATAGATTTTTCACAATATTTCAAAGAGAGAGATCAGAGATACCAGCATGCTGCAGCTCGTTAAAGATTGAGGAGCCTTCACCTTCAGGTAAACAAGTTATGGTTGCTAAACATTTCAATCATCTGTATTTCATGTTAATTTAAACGGTAGAGTGAGGGAGGATTGAAGGGTTAGGATTCATAAAATCTTTGTTTGTTTGCAGTGATCTCTTGTGACACAGTGTACATGGAATTGGGTTGTTAGAAGTACAATTGGCTGTGGTGTAAATGGCGTGGGAAGGAGGGGTTGGGGACCGGGGCTATGTTGTGCAAGTTCTGATTTCTTCAATGTCCACCGCATTCCCCAACCCACCCTCGATTCCCAGGTGGAAACCCCCTCTTGCCTGAGCCATGAACTGGGTCTCGCAGCAACGACAAGTCTTCGTGGCCACGGTACTGCAATGGTATGCGATTTTTCTTTTCTTTCTAATCGATGGGTTTATCATATCTTATGTGTGATGGAATGGGCTTCTGAGCTTCTTTGGGTTTGGCTGGTCCTTTAGGACCTGCTGAATGTTGAGGTTGCCAAAATCCACGTCAAGCACATTGAGCTCCAGAGTTTCTTTGCACGTACCTAGCAAAGGCGCGGGTGGCGATTCCCTGGACTTATAAGTTATGGCATGCAGAGGTTAGTGTATATTAGATTTTCAAAAATCCTAATAGAATCCAAACCCATGAAATTGAAATTGATTGGGACTCAAGGCATGCAAAGCTGACTGTATATTAGATTTTTAAATATCCTAATAGAATCCAAACCCTTGAAATTGATTGGGGCTTAAGGCATGCACAGCTTAGTGTATATTAGATTAAAATTTTTTTTAATAGAAACCAAACCATTGAAATTGAAATTGATTGGAACTTAAGTTTGTAAATGTTAGTGTATATTAAGAATAGTTTGAGTGGATTTAATGGTTAAGAACATGTGTTTCTTCTTAAGAGGTTATAAGTTCAAATCTAAAGGGGGTAGGGTATGTATACCTCTGTAGATTTTATCAGTAAAATTGCTGGGCGAAAAAAATCTCATACACCAATTTAATGTCTGACTTGACCATAACCTAAAAATAGATTATTATTATTATTATATTAAATTTTCTAAAACTTTAACAGAAACCATATCCTTGAAATTGATTGGGAACTTATGGGATGCAAAGGTTAGTGTATATTAGAGTTTTTAACACCTTAATAGAAACCAAACCTTCCAATGTAATTGATTGCGCTGGAATTTAAAGAGCGAGGAAATTTAGTTTATTTTGTTCTCCGTAGTTTTTTCTTCTTCTATCCATACTATTGAAATGCAATGAAATGTGTTTTAGATTAGATCTGTGTTTATGTGTTTTAGATCAGACCATGTGATTGAGATATAATAGGCTAAAGTGGAAATAATATGCCACATGAACTTAATGAGTATGCAGATTAGAGAAGAAAAGTGTAGTTGCAGCAGATTAATAAATAAATCACTTTCAACAAAAATTAAAATAAATTTCTTGATGTGAAGATGCCATGTGGTCCTCTGATCTATCTTCTTGGTCTTTTGAGTGGAGGCGGGTTCGGTTAAACTTGGAGGAGAGGAATGGGAGAGAATAGATATTGTGGATTTTAGTGCATGTTATTCTCACTCTAGTGTGGTCATGGTGAATGCCAAAACGGTTTGACCACTCTTTTCTTTTGATCAGTCTATAGAATTCTTTTGAGGTATATAGATAATGAGCATGCAGATTAGATAAGAATAGTGTAGTTGCAGTGGATTAGTGCATAACTGAGTTTTAATAAAAATTGAATTAAATTGTTTGATGCAAAGATGTTTATCCATTTTCTTGGTCTTTTGAGTGGAGGCGGGTTTGGTTGAATTGAGAAAAGAGTCCGAGAATAAATACGACTTATAAACTCAATAAAAATTGAATTAAATTGTTTGATGAAAAGATGTTTGATCCATCTTCTTGGTCTTTTGAGTGGAGGCGGGTTTGGTTGAATTGGGAAAATAGAGTCCGAGAATAAATACAACTTATAAACTCAATAAAAATTGAATTAAATTGTTTGATGCAAATATGTTTGATCCATCTTCTTAGTCTTTTGAGTAGAGGCGGGTTTAGTTGAATTGGGAAAATAAAATCCGAGAATAAATACGACTTATAAATTAAAACTTAAACAAATAAAAGTGGGAGAAGAGGATAATTGAACTTATGACCTTGAAGGATGGTCGAAAGATGGGACGGAAGAGAATGGATATTATGAACTTTTAGTGTACATGTCTCTTCCCCGTGGACATTTCATTATCTCTTTCTTTACTCTAATGTTATTTCACACTCACGTAGTCACGGTGAATGCCAAAACAGTTTGACCACTCTTACCTTTCGGCCACTCTATAGAATTCTTTTGAGGTATATGCTCTATGGGGATAATCATCGATCTCTATAGAATTCTTTTGAAATATATACTCTATGGAGATAATCATCAATGGACTTGCCATGTAGAGTTTACAGTATCGAGTTGTTTGGTTGGCTAGATGACTTAATATATATTTAAGTTTCATTTGATTTAAGCATTATTTTCTTTTGAATATGAATTTTTTTGAAATTTAGAGTTAAGGAGGTTTTGTGGATTAGGAAAATATACCTAAATGTTATCAATTAGTTATAACGTGAAAGTTTTCAAAGATACATGGTGAAAGGTCATATATACTTGAACTAAATATATGTTTCTAGATTTAAACATAGGCATTATTTATTGAATTTGTTCTATGTGTAAAAAATTATTTATGTAATTATTTGCGAATACATCTTATGAACTATCTTATTGTTTTCTATGCATTTTGTGCTATTAGTGTTCATATGTGTTTTAGCGACTACATTAATACATTGTTATATTTTGCTATACTATCAAATGACATTGTATCTTATGAGATAATAAGGTACATCTTGATTAAAGGATACTTTAACGACTATATCAATTCATTGTATCTTATGAGATAATAAGGTACATCTTGATTAAAGGATACTTTAACGACTATATTAATTCATTGTTATATTTTACTATAGTATCAAATGACATTGTATCTTATAAGATAATAAGGTACATCTTGATTAAAAGATGTTGAATATGGTCATTAGATAATATTGACCTACAAATCTTAATTGGACAAACTCAGATCAACATTATTATTGTTTTATCAAATTTCTAAAAAGAAAGATATGTGAGGCAAATGGCTGATTTGGGTGGACCTAGACCTGAAATACTTTGACTAGACCATATTAAGAGTATAACTTTATGTTTTTATTTCATTTCATCTTATCATAAACCTTTTTCTTTTCTTCACTAAATTTGGAGGCAAACCCATGATTTACATAAACCTAAAGGTAATATAGAGAAAATGCTCTGATACTCTTCTTTGACCAAAATTATTTAGTGATTACTAGTAGTATTTGTTTATAATATATTTAGAAACTTTTAAAGAGATGAGATTAATAATATGTATGTATATACAATCAAGTAATTGGAGGCAATTATTTCCTATTTCATATGCAAATATCTTATTCATATTGTTTTCGAAATTTTGACTTTGATTCTGTCTAAACAATAACTATTCTTACTAATACTACCGGAGAAACACATAATTCAAGTGCACTTTACTCATTTTCTATTTTACATGCAAATTACCAGGAGTTTCCGGTAATGTACATGTATCAGAGTTAGTCTACGAGGAAATGTTGATGCCTTCTCACTTTTTCTTTGATGCTTTCAAGTGGAACTTCTCGACTTGTTAGGTGGCTCTCGAGTCTAACTTATATAGAGTGAGTATTGGTAGGTATCTTTAATGCTTTCAAGTGGAACTTCTCGACTTGTTAGGTGGCTCTCGAGTCTAACTTAAATAGAGTGAGTATTGGTAGGTATCAATGTTAACTAGAAATTATTTATCCCTAAAGCCAAAAGCAGGTTAGGATAAGAAATCAGAATCAGTGAGATATCTAACAAAGCTTAAGAAATGTGAAGGGGCTAGGTCATGTTTAGGGTTCGAGTCTTTAGATGTCATGAGATAGGTCTGTTTATATTGTCTTTATCCTACATGAGTGATGACAAAATCTTTTGCCATGTTCTTTATCTATATGTGTGTTTTCCTTTCTATTCTTATATAACTGTATAAGATCTTTTTAACAATTTACATGGAAAATGGTGTAGAAGAAGCAATGACAACCGTTTCCTTTTTTTAATTTTTAGGACATTCTTCTCCTCCTCATAGCTTTAGAGGTTTTCCTTATCCCTGATTTCACCTTTATGGAGGTTTTCCTTATCCCTGATTTTGGCACGTCTCATTTAAAATTTTAGGTGAGGAAGTGTTAATCGTTTTCACCTTTGACTCTATCTTATGCATCGTCTCCTCACTAGTTGTTAGATTACCTTGGTTGCTTGGTAGTTGTGCAGAATTCTTCTCCTCCCCATAGCTCTAGAGGTTTTCCTTATCCCTGATTTCAGCTTTATGGAGTTACCACCATTTATTTTTTTGGCATGTCTCATTTAAAATTCTAGGTGAGGAAGTGTTAATTGTTTTCATCTTTGACTGTAGCTCAAAGGTCACCATTTCTTCAACTCCAAAATATGTTGCAAATGGCTACACCATTCTTTGATTTTTCTACCTCATGTATCGTCTCCTCACTAGTTTTTAGATTACCTTGGTTGCTTGGTAGCTGTCTTCTTTCAGCCCGAGCAAGCAGCAGCAGTAGGACACCTTCAGCCATGGCTAGTCGAAGCAGCACCAGTAGAGTTTTGGAGAAGGAAGGGAAAATTATCTTATGCTCTCTCTTCCTTCTCTATTTTCGGTTTATAGTAGTTACTGTACATTTACTAGGTTGGGTGCACTTCCCTAGGTGAATGCTTTAGTGCCAGAGGAGTGAATTGCTTAAATGATGGTAGCTGTCTTCTTTCAGCCTGAGCAAGCAGCASYAGTAGGACACCTTCAGCCATGGCTAGTTGAAGCAGCACYAGTAGAGTTTTGGAGAAGGAAGGGCAAGTTATCTTATCCTATCTTCCTTCTCTATTTTCAGTTTATAGGAGTCACTGTACATTTATTAGGTTCGGTGCACTTCCCTAGGTGGATGCTTTAGTGCTAGAGGAGTGGATTGCTTAAATTATGGTGGTTACACCTAAGCATGGGCACATTAATGATAGGAAGGGAAAATTATCTTATGCTCTCTCTTCCTTCTCTATTTTCGTTTTATAGGAGTTACTGTACATTTACTAGGTTGGGTGCACTTCCCTAGGTGGATGCTTTACTGCCAGAGGAGTGGATTGCTTAAATGATGGTAGCTGTCTTCTTTCAGCCTGAGCAAGCAATAGTAGTAGGACACCTTCAGCCATGGCTAGTTGAAGCAGCACCATTAGAGTTTTGGAGAAGAGCAAATTATCTTATGCTCTCTTTTCCTTCTCTATTTTTGGTTTATAGGAGTTACTGTACATTTATTAGGTTGGGTGCACTTCCCTAGGTGAATGCTTTAGTGCCAGAGGAGTGAATTGCTTAAATGATGGTAGCTGTCTTCTTTCAGCCTGAGCAAGCAGCAGCAGGACACCTTCAGCCATGGCTAGTTGAAGCAGCACTAGTAGAGTTTTGGAGAAGGAAGGGCAAGTTATCTTATGCTGTCTTCCTTCTCTATTTTCGGTTTATAGGAGTTACTGTACATTTATTAGGTTCAGTGCACTTCCCTAGGTGGATGCTTTAGTGCTAGAGTAGTGGATTGCTTAAATGATGGTGGTTACACCTAAGCATGGGCACATTAATGATAGGATTTACCTGCAGGTGGGGCGTAGCTCTCCTTTTGTGCATTCAATGCTTAGTGGGGCACACTCCTTGTTGGTTTATTTAATGCTGGGATGCATTACTCTTAGTGGCATGAACTCCATAAGGGTGCATTCTGTGAGGAGCATTAACTTTCCATGAGGGTGCATTCCTTGAAGCAATCTGTGGCATTTTGTAACCCCTGTTTCCTTAGCTATTAAAAGGGAAGGGTGCATTAGTTGAGTCAGCCAGTGAGGGAGTGTAATTGCTGTGATAGCAAGTACTTGCAGCCTGTGTTGGCTGCCATTGTAATTTTCTTCAGTAATAGATTAATGTGATTCTCTGTTGGAGACTTGCTTGCTGTCCATAATTTCCAGATTGCAGATTTATGAAGCCCGATTACTAACATATGCAGTTTGAACTTTGAATTACTTTGTGTTTGCACTACTGAATGTTTTATTATAGAGTTAAGTATATGCAGAATCTGAAGTTTTGATAGGTGCAAATGTAAAGTTTTTACATCACAGTACAGATCTCTATTCTTTGAGTAGAGATCTGTACTGTGATGTAAAAATTGACTCTAGTTTCATTTTTTCCTAGAGTATGATCTTATTTTTGGAGAAATGAAATCATGGGTAGCTATCATATCATATAATTGCTTGCCATTGACTCCATTTTCCAGGTCTAGGAATGATTCTACTCCCTTCCCCTCTCCTAGCTCTTCTTCGTTGTCATGTTGGCTTTACATTTCTTCTCATTGCTTTTCCATGCAATTAGTCAAAATGATCAACCTCTACTCCATTTCAGTTTCTGAAGCTCATGCTCTACTTCCTTCTTCCTTACCAACTTCTTATTCCCTATTGTTGTTACTTACCTTTGATAACTCCGTATTCTTGTCATGGCTCTGATTTGCGTACTACTTCAAATTTGGATCGTTCTTTGTCTTGTACTTTGGGGTTTAGGTTCTAGATCCCCTTCCACAATTTCCCTACTACTCGAATATTATGGTTGGCCTTCTCTCCACCCTTGATGAACATCAAAGTTCATGTCTCCCTTGAAATGCTCCTCATCTTATTTTAACCCTTGTGATGACTTTATAGCTCTTGAGTGTAAACCTAAACCATTCAAAACTATCATATGAGGGAAGTAGACATATTATGGAGCGAGGGATTTATATTCTCTTGGCTTCAATGAAACAAACTACATACATGTTGTGTACAATCTCCCAAGGGAATCTTCCACTAGCTTGGTACCAAGATGACCATGCAAAAGTTGCCATAACATTGAGCATCAATTGCACACATACTAATAAGTATAGGTGTTATCTGATGTTATATGTTTTAGTGGAAAAAAGTTGTTTAGTACCAATATTTTCTATTGTTTCCATGCTTTGTCATATTTGTGTTTGATTTATGATGCTATGTAATGAAGCAATTTATTAAAAGAATTGATGCTGAATGGAGAAACCCAGCTTTTTCATTTGTCTACACTAGAAAACTTTTTGTAATTTGAAAATTTTGTGTTCAATTTTGTTGGCTGGCCATCTTAATTCTACTAGACCCTAAGATAGGGAGACTAACATAAACCATGCTGTTTGATTAGACCATATTCCACAAGTTTCCAAACCACTTGATAGAGAAAGGCCTCTCTAAGCCTTTTGCATGGTTGGAATATAGTTGTATGACATGCCATTACCTTAATAGGGTACCAAATGAGGGTTTATAACTATTTTCAACTCCTCATTCCATGTTGAGATCCATCTAGGGTATATCTTTCATGTTCTTGATGTGGCAACGATTTCGCTAACCTTCTTCATTGGACCAAGTAAATATTATAAGCTATTTTGGAGAGAAATCAACATGAAGAGTAGATTTCACTTCAACATAATATCGATCGTGTAGAGTATCAAGTTTCAATTTTACTTTCTAAGTTGTTTCTCACAATTTTTTCTTGGGGAAATGCTTGTCGATTAGTAATTTTTTTCAAATTTGTTGCCAAGAAGTTATCAAATTTGAAATTGATGGTTCACCTTGAACACTATAAGAAAATTAATTTATTTGAGCTAGTTGGCAAATCCTTCTACAAAGAATAAAAAACCATAATAAATTTGATCACGTTTTTTCAAATTTTTGCCTAATGTTAAAAATACCTAATGCCAAAACTTCCAAAGAAGGTGATATCCATTATTACTCAATACATGTTAACCAAGGAGATGTTTGGAGAGATCTTTAGCTAGCATATAGAATTTTCTTAGGCATAATTTCAGAGCTTTAAGGGAATCCTTTTTATTGTTTTGAATAGAAAAAGATTGTGAAACTTGGTCCTCACTCCTACAATAGTTGATTTTGGAAGAATGGGCAAAAGGCATTTAACATATAGGAATGGGATAACTACTAAACGGAGTAGTAACTAGGAGGACGATAATCAAAGACCATCCCATTCTCTTATCAATCTTGTCCAAGATGAATTATTGGAAACCCACGTCTTGGTTTATGAGCTTGGACCAATTATTACCTCCGATATTATAAACAAATTGTGAAGCATATACATGTTTTAGTGATATACATGTTTTAGTGAAACTTTATTTGCTTATATGATAGTATCAAGTTAGAAATGTGTGATTATTATATATATAGAAATATTCACCAATATTTTGAGTTAGAAATGAGTGACTATTAGATGTCTAGATTATTCATTAATCCTTTATTTGTCTCTTTGATTTTAATTCATTTTTTCTTTCAAACTTAACTAGAAATAAACCTTCATTTCTGTAGGCCTTGATCAGAAATATTCAAGTCCCTCATCTTTACCTAAAGCTCTTTGATGTAGGACCTTTTTTTCTACCTTATTGTTCATGAGTGGATGCCAAATATGTCCATACTAATGGTAGCTTATAGGGTGAAAGGGAACATATTCATGGAACAACTTCTTTTCCTAGGAGGAGTATCCCCATGACGAGTCACAAAATCTAGTTTTTATGCATATTGTTGAAGCACTCTTTGGTTAATCTCAGACATTTATGTCTACATTGTGAACTGTTAGAATTTAAGGGAAAAACAGTAGACTAGCTAGAAACATAAACATTTTTATAAATTTCCAATCATCTGCTACTGTAATTCAAGATCAGCAAAACATTAAAATTTTTGATGCATAATCTGATAGCATAAATCAGTAAGTAGCATAACATAGACCTGAGTATTACCTTAGCTGTAACAAAGAACAAAAGTACCTGATATGCTGCTGTTACCTTCCTCAATGTATGCTCAGAAAAAGCTTAGTAGATCATGGATCAAACCCTCAGGGTGGATCTCATCATGATGATAGGGACAATGCCAAGAAGAACTCTTAGGATAGGAAACCAAAAACCAACTCAGCAGGATAAAAAACTAAAGTCCAAGCCACTGTCAAGTAATAGGGATGAAAACAAAAATAACACTGTCCAACCTAGGGCTGGAAAAAGAACCCACAAACGGCCTTAACACTTTCAGCCCAGGAACACAAAAATCTGCTTCAACAAAGGCAAAATACCAGCAGTCCAAAACATCCCTAACAATTCAGTTACTAAGGCTGCTAACAGACAAGGTAAGGCAGCACACAAGGCTGGCACCAGTAAAAATATCAAGGCGACATCATTTAGATCACAAATATAGAAAGGCGACACAATCAAACCAACGAGATGGTACCAGGACACCACCAACAACAAGAACCATTTACGATTGGCAGGGATAGACTCCTACAGGTCAACGGCAGGCTCAAACAGTCATGCCTGATAGGGGTAAACCCACGCCAGCTGGAGCAGACCAAGAACACAGAAGAGAGGAGCTGAGAGGACCCAAATAAACCTGTCCAGAAGAGCAGCATCAACCCTATAACCTTGTCCAGAAGAGTCGCAACAAATCTTAGTCTTCAACTCGGCTAGGAGAAAGTAAGTGTGTCAAGTGAGGGATAGGCCACTCCTTATATAGTTTTAGGTAGGTAAGATAGGGCTAACATGTTAGACCACTTGCCATAACTTTAGGGTTAGGTTAATACCTAACAATAAAGAAATAATATTTTACCAATTAAAATATCAAGTGGTAAATAAAAAATAGACCACAAGTAAATCAACAAGGTAATAAAACAAGTCGATGAGAAGAGTTTCAAGATCAAGGCAGCCAATTTTCTTTAGGAAAAAGTAAAGAATCGAACCAACACATCATCATACAATTAGGAGGGACATAACTCAAGTACATGGTTTCATTAATAAACAATAAGACAAAGTCAAAGGTTAAGTCCTTCTTTAATGGCAGTTTTGTCCACATGAGTCTCATGATATAACTTATAATCTTTTATCATCCCAACATACGAGGAGGGGCAATGATGTGATCATGCCTTTCTTCTTAACTGCTCCTA
>JASDQU010305630.1:93235-106342 GCA_032191745.1 Picea mariana | reverse complement strand
CTCCTTACTGACCTGAACCCAATTTTGAGCTCCTGAGACTTTCTGAAAATCTCATTTCTTTCCCCCTACCCACCTGACAATTTGGGGCTTCTCTTCTACCCACTAGGCAGTCTATGAGATCAAATGATCCCATATCATTTCCCACTTGGAAATTTGAACTTTCATCACTGCTCCTTTGGAAGTATATGAGACCTTCAATTGATCTCTTTCCATTTCCCACCTGGCAACTTGAAAGTCCATTTCTTCCCACATGGTAGTTTATGAAATATTTGACTAATCTCACCTCCTCCTCATCACCGAGGTGTCTCCCAATTTTTGGTTCACATATGTAAATGAGTTCCTCCTCTGTGTCACTAAGGTCTTGTAATTCCCTTATCCACCTTCTTAACTCTTGTTGCTACTTTTTGGCCAACAACTTTTGAACATGCCATTTTTCCTTCCTATTCAGAGGACATTCGTACCTCCAGTGTATATTTTCCTCTCGTTGCATCCTCAATGCTAGTTGTTCCATAATTTCTCTTATCTCATTGAGCTCCAAATCCATCTCTGGATTTCATTTCTTCTTGCAGTCTTATCTTTGACCATGTTCATGGAATTCAATATCCATTTTCACTTTCTACCTACCCTCCTGGAAATCCTATGGGTTACTCTACATCTGAGAGAAATTGCATCTTCTCTCACAACTCATCTAGTTGTTTAAATTTTGTTGTTGTGCACATCGAACAACCTCCTCATAGAGCATCAATACTATACCTTTTTTCACCTGTTGTCTACAAGAAAATTTGAACCTTTGATATCATCTAATGTTTCTAGATTATCTCCTTCATTTCCTTTCCTCTTTTTCATGATGTATACAAGAAAAAAACAATAGGATTTATCCTCCTTCTTTTTCGCCTGAAATCTACAGACGAAAATTTATCTCTGATGGCATCTGATGCAACCCCCCTCCCCTCCTAGGGTTTTACGACCTTCCAGTCTAGTATCTTTCTTTCTTCTGAGTCATATCAACTCTTTAGGCCACCTATTCAACCCAAAAAAATTATACACATGCCTATTTCCTTGCGTGTGCACATTATGACCGACCCGCGAGCTATCCCTGCGCGCTTCCAAAACACCAAGTTTCAGGCGCTAGCCCTTTTTACATTATCCCCTTCTTCCATATGCCCCTGGGTTATGACCTTGAGGAAATATGCGATTTTAGGTGTGGGAAAGAGTTTTTTTATACCATCCTACTTTTCGCCCAACAATCCACCTCCATCTGCCACATATCCCTTTCCTAAAACCATGGTTCCAATTCCATCCTGCTTAGGGAGAATTAACATTCGGGTATGTATTGGCCCCACAATCCTTTCGGTCTATCAATCTCTTGCTTTCAACAATGATCCACGATCAATGACTATTATCTATCCTCCTTCTTTCCACCTTCTACACACGATCCCAGATCTCCATGATTTGTCGACACATATCTCTCATTCAAATCAACAACTCTTGTTGATTCCGACTCTCCGCCCTTTGGGAGTTTAAACTCTCAACCTTTGCTTCATTATCAACAAATATCTTCTAGAGTGAAATATCTACTGACACCTATCTCAAACTCTCATTTCTTTTGGAGAGATTTCTCTGAAATGCAAGATCATTTTCCACATGCCCTCCTCAATCAACGTTTTTTCTCCCACTTCAAGACTTTGGCCTCCTCAAGAAAATCAACGCTCCTTCAACCTCCTCCTCGATCAATGATCAATATCTCCTTCTGTGCCTAGGCAATTTCACCCTCTGCTATCCTCCAGAGTTCTTTGTACCTGGAATTCTAGATCTTGCACCACGTGTCCACTTCCATATCAACAGTTGTCGTCCTCTCAGGACTTCGGCCTTCAGAGATCTCAAAGATCAACCACCACAAATATCCATAGTGAATCCTTATGGACTGTCATATCCTCTGACACATGTCCTCCCTGATCCAACAATTGTCCAACAGAGTGAATCTTCGTCCTCCACATATCTCCTCGTAGATCAACAATCAACATACTTTCCTTTGGGATCTACAACCCTGAATGCTTCGGGCTTCAACACTTTGGGATATTTCAAAACAAAAATTATCATAAACCCCTGTACGATCCTCTAAATTTCAAAATATGGTGAAACCTGTCCAACCCAGATCAACGGCTCCCAGCTACTTTGGTTGTTCGGGCTTCGACGATCTCAAACTTTCATCCTTCACGTTCTCCCGAAGTGTTTTCACCTGGAGTTCACGATCTTTCACCATGTGCCCTTATGGATCTAATGGTCCAGATTCTCTTCATCCCTTTGGATCTTCAGTGCTTTGAATATTCAGGCTTTGGGAGTTTCAATCTCCTATGCACTCATTTCTCCTAGAGTGCTTTCACTTGAAACACATGATCTCTTGACGTGTGTATACCCCTTGATCTGACAACCTCTATTCACTTCGGGTCTTTGGGTTTCGGGAGTTTCAATTCATGCGCACTCATTCCTCTCAGAGTGGTTTCACCCGAAAAGTCAGATATTTCACCACCTTTCGCCCTGGACGATGGACGGTCCGTATTCACTTTGGGACTTAGGGACTTTAACAAGTCCACTCTCCTGCGCAAACAAGGGTTAATTATTGTGCACTTACCTTCAGATCCAACGGTTGTTGGCCGTCTGTGCTTAGATCCAATAGATTGCATCTACTTCGCTCCTATACACTACCTTTTTTCATTGGATGTAGATATAAAAATCTAGGTTCCCTTCCACAACCGATTAGACGGTTTTTGTTGCTCCTCCTCCTTAGATTTTGACTTCTTCTAACTTGAAGTATTTTTTCAATGTTCAAAGGGTTCGACCTTTGAACTTTCTACTGCGAACTCGACTATCTAGGTCTATCTTGTGCTCTTGAACACATTGTCTCTGCTGATATTTTTGATATACTCAGTCTCCTAAGGGTCTTTTCCCTTTTGTTTCTTTCCAAAGAAAAACTTTGTGCCCTCCTGGCAACCTTTCGCTCAATGCACACCTTACAGAGCTTTTCCATAAGGTGTTCAACAAATCTATGAGTATCTTCCTCTGATAATCTTCTCCTTGAACTTGACAAGAGTTCTCTCTCAGCAAACTTGCACCCGCTCGATACCTGCCTGACAGAGCTCTACAAAATTCCCAGTAACTCGATTTCTCTCTAAACTCAACACAGAGGTATTCCTGTGCACTCCTTGCACTTCTACTGATGAAGGTTCAACAATATCTCTCCTCAAATTCTCTGAGGTTAACTCACCTCTGTCAACACACTCCTTGCAGACAAATGTGCACTCCTTGCACTCCAATCTCAAAGGTGACAAACAATTGAAACTTATACAACACTTCACTAGCTCATACATTCAAAACATGAATGACATATAAAAGCATAACAATGAACACAAATACATAAACGTACCATGTGAAGGAAAAAATTATTTTATATTATCTTTGTGTGTCTAATAATTCACAATCACTCACCCATGCTCTTAAGGAGGAGGAATTACCCTTCAAAGAAACACCTTTTGGAAATATTTCTTGTTCAAGAGAGGATTTTCATTCTCTTAATTGCTCTATTTACTATTTTTCGTATCTTGATCTCTTTAATGGTTTGATCTTGGAGGAATCCACCCATTTTCCTATTCAAATAAACTCAATAGGGCCAACCCCATTTGAAGTACTTAGTGGTGGTAATGTGCATATGAAATATAGATAGGGTGAGGCATATTTCCATGAACTTAGTACAATTATGCCTTATAAACCTTTTTGATGGGATGAAGCAAATTTTATCAAAGATGTATATCAAATCATGTCTTCTTCATGTTCATATTCATTTTTTATCGATAGAGAGTCTTCTTGTTCACGTATCCCTTTAGTTGAGATTGTTGATTCTAGTAGCTTCCCTAATTGTCTTGAAGATATTTCTCATACAATGGTGAATGCTAGTATATGTCTATTAATTGATTTCATTAATTTATCTCAATTTAATGGTTGCTTGAGGTATGATCTGACGAAGGATTTCCAATAAAATGAGGCACTTTTGTCTACACTGATGCTTATGTCAAGACCTCATTCTTTTGGTTTATATTCAAGGATAAACAAATTTATTGGCATAAATAGTTTCTCACGAAGAACACATCAACATATTACATGCATGGTTATTTTTTTGTATGCTAATTTCCCATAAAATCTCTCCATCAATTCTATCTTAGTGATGGTGTATTTTAAGATTGAATTGAAGTATGGTTGGAGGAATATAGTTTTTGGTGTTTCAATTTTTTCGACTTTTACTCTAGTCTTTCTCCAACTTCTATTAATAATATTGTGCCATGAACATATGTTTACAGTCTTGGGATTAAATGCATGGCTGCATTGGCATTATGACTTTACATAGTTTATTATTTTCAGATATTGGAGTGTAGGAAAAAAATAGGGTATAATAGGCTAGTGGCTTTCCTTTGCATAATTTTGTTTTGATTTCTAGTTTTTAATTAGTTTTCTATTTGTCTTTTCTTTTTATTAATGTTAGTTGAAAAATATATGTATTTCTCAGCAAAGGTGGAAAGAAATAGGAGGTTTGCAAAATATTTTTTCCCCTAAATGGATATTTAAATTAAAATTTAATGTTTCAGATGGGAAAAAATTGTTTTCTTTCATTCTTAAAACTTTCTATGTGTTAGGATAATTTTCAAATCACTAATTTTATTCATTTTTCACCATGTAAAATAAATTTTTTAAGCATTTTTTTATCTTAAAAGTGGGATATTTTCAATAAAGAATACTATTCAGTCCCTCTTGTGGTGATAATGAGCACTAATATTAGTTCCATATTTATATATACATGATTCAAATTTCAAGATTTTTCTTGGTTGAATTTCTATAAGATTATAATCTTGTTTCCCCATACACAGTTAGATTAAATTTCGAGTGATAATTTCTACCAATCTAAAATTCAAGCCACTCAAATTCCTTGCAACTTATTTCAATGATTAATTTTTTATTTGGAGCTATCTAAATGGTTGCTTTTACACTGACTATTTTCTTTGATTAGTTTATGTTAACATGATTTTTTGTATAGATTTCTCTTAGCATAGTACAATTGGATGTTTTTTCTTTGATCTAATTGTGTTCATCACCTTTATTGTTAGTTTTTTGTATTTTGGCTATATATATATATATATATATATTTATCTACTGAGTCAATCATTTAAGTATCAACTTGTCTATCAATGTTGTAGATTGATGAATCCAAATTTTATTCTTATATACAATAGAAATAAATATTTTTTAGGTTTCCTAGTGATGCAAAACTCTAGCCACTCCTGGGGCCCACACGACCTCCTAGACTAGGATCGTTTAATTTTGGAGCTGGATCATCTCTCGAGCTCCTGCTGAGCCCCCAAAATCTTACACATGTCCTTTTTATTCTTCATGTCAGTTCCGCAAAAACCCACAGGTTCTTTTCCTAAGCCCCTTTTTGAAAACATGTTAAAACAATAAACTTCATCCCTATCCCCCCTCACTTCGGCCAAAACCTCATATGACCATGGGCTATAATCAGGTGCTATCCAAAGGGTGCTAATTTAGGACTCTAGAGCTTCAGGCTCCAAGAGTTTCAACACCACTCCACTCCTATTCCTTAGAACACACAAACCTTTGAACAAAGGGAAGGAATCGACCATCCTCGATGAATGTCAAGATATAAAAATCATAGATGCTTTAGGCCACTGTTCTTCGAGATAATTACCCGCTCTAACATACAACTAACCCAAATTTTTGAATTTTGAACAGGTAGATCAGACGGCTGGCACTTCCTAGGGATTGACCTTCTATGTTAACTATGGGCTCCGGGACTTCCGATCTCTCCACTACACATCACCTCCAATCCCCCAAAGTGTCGAACTAACAATCCTATGAAGGGTGAAGATCAATGGACCAAAACTCCATAGTACTCAACAACTAAGATATTCTATGAGACTATGGACTTTGTGAGTCCTGTCTTTCTTAACATACGAATCCTCCAAAGTACCAAATCTATGGATCACGAGATCTATTGCCATGTGTTATCTCCTAATCAATGGTTAATATTTACTCTGTAGCTCTGGCTTCAAGGTTTTCCAAAGCATCTCTTCACAAATATTTGAGAGTGTCGAATTGGTGGAGATATTCTCTTTCCTCCACGTGTCCTCTTCCTGATCGATGGTTGGGATCTACTCTACTCTTTAGGACTTTGGGAGTCTTGAACACTCCTCACCCCTATTCTTGTGTATAGTCAGACCTTCGAACTTTCCCATATCTATTGGCATGTGTCTCTTGTGCCAATGGTCAAGATTCACTCTATTGTTCAGAGCTTCGATATTCTTCAAACTTTAATGACTCTTGACCAACTTCCTCTAGAGTTTTAAGTATCTTGATTACATGATATAGTGCCACGTTTCCTTACCTTCTGACAGCCTATATGCACTCTGGTACTTCGTAGCTTCGTGAATTCCTCTCCTTTTCATGACAATGGTTCAGGTATTCCAGACGACTAATATCCTAAAACCCCTTAATCCATTGACACATGGCTTCATCGATGAACGACCTAGATTCAATTCGAGCTCCCAAAACTTCAGGAAATCTGTCTCCTCCAAAACACAAAGTTGTAAACCCATGAACTTATGAAGTTCGAAGAACCTACAGGGTTAAACCTCGTCCAAATTACCTCAATATGACGGTCGTTGTATCTTGCGCTCATATCTGATGGCTAGGATCTTTTCCCCTTCGTGCACACTCCTCCTTATGTTTGGAATTTGATCCAATGCTCTATATTTCTCCCAACAATAGATTCGATGATTGTTGTACCTCCTTCTTCTATCGCTATGCAACTTTCCTTCCAACGAAGGATATTTCAATAATTTCAAAGGATTGGACTTTGAACCTTCTCCTGCAAGGTTGTCTTCCTAGCCTTTTCCTACTCTCCTAAAAAACACTACTCCTCCTGAGATTTCTTCAAAACTTTGGTGAAGTGTGAGCACACACTTGTGATTTTCCTGCAGTTTCAAAATAGAACTTTTTTTCCTTATGCACTCCTTGCATAGGCCTTGCGCACACTTCTCTTATGTCTGCTTTGAGCTCGAAACTACTCAAACTCCTAAGGGACTTGACCCTTTTTTTCTTCAAATGATCTCTTGTGCCCTCCTAGAACTCTTCCTTCCTTGGAAGTTTTTCAACACTTGGCTAAGTGTTGTCCATGTGCACACCTTGCACTAAGATCTTTTAAAAGACTCAAACTTAAATATTATTTCAAAAATCTTTCTATGCACTCCATTCTCTCGCTTAATGCACTCCTTGCAGAGCTTCTTCCCTTAGAGTGTTCAAAAACTATGGCATGCCTTCTCTTGCATTGTATCCTCACAAACCTCAAAACAGATTTCTCACGCACTCTTTGCGCCTGCTCAAAGGACTCCTTGAAAATCTTCCTTAGAGTTTTCAACAAATCTCATGTCCAACCCTTGCAAAATCCCTTCTTATTTTTAGAATGATTCTTGTGTGCCCACCTGACATGCTCTTCTCTAAATGTGAAACAGATTTCAAGTGCACTCCTTGCACTAGCATCACAAAGTATTTGAATTACTCTAGTGTGCACTCCTTGCATAAGCCTAAGAGCCTAGAACACTCAGAAAACTTAACACATAAGGAAATCTATCTAATTGCTTTAAAGGAAAACATACATGCATCCATGGAATTCATAAACACACATTAAACATTTAAATACATTCATAAAACTCATAAAACATACACACAAAACCTCATATACAAGAAAACATTATCTTTGTATTAATACTCTAAATGTTAATTACACTATGTACAAGGTTGGACTACAACAGAGTCTTATCTCTTTCTCGTCTCCTCTCTTTCTCTTCTCATGATCTAAAAACCAACTAATGAATTTTTTATACAAATATATTTTACAAAAGAGGGGCTCCTGGAGCATTCCCTCTAGCTACCTACTCTAATTACATTACATTCAATTGACAACTAGTTAGACTCAGACCTAAATCTATGTACCTGTCAGTCATTAAAGGAGACTTCACATGCAGCCTATACAATACACATGGGATCGGATTTCCATCAGTCATCAAACATTTAATTACATTGAATTTTAATTTTATCCTAAAATCTGGAAGGACTGGCGCATCCTTCTTTGGGATCCTCTCCCTCCTAGTTCGATGATGCATTGTCTGTTGACGCATTTCATGAGGTGGAGCGATGATCCTACATTATACTCCCACAATGGGAAAAATGATGATCTCCTTCTCATGGCTCCCTTATTCCTATTGTTGAGATCATCCAGGGTCCCATACTTGAATTTGTAGTTTTCCACCTACTCCTTTGATTTGTTGTTTTTGTTGTTGTCTTGTTGTTGCAATATTTTATCTGATCAACCTTCTCCTATTGTTGATTGTTTGTTGTGTTGAATTCAACATCAACTTTATTATCTCTTCTATATCTTTGTCCAGCTGGTCCACTAGATGGCTCCTCGTTTACAGTCTGCTATGTTGCTGCATCTTCCTTTCTTCACAGAGATTGACGGGAAAATTGCCCGAATCTCCCATGCTGACTTCACCTCCTGTGGGCTTGACTTGCCACTCCATGGCAGACTCAAATTCTGCAACCATACTATTGAGATTATGCTCAACGATCTCCTCTTGTAGTGTGAATTCTGGAACCTCCTCTACCTCTTCTTGTGCTAGTACAAGTTGAGCTTCATCAAGATGCTCCATAGGCTGGAATTCTTCTTCATTGTTCATGATCGTGTTGCTTGGGAAATATTTTTCTGTTTCTGTCCCTATATTTCTCAACCAATCCTCCAACATCCTCAATTCTATCTCCCACTGAGTGATCATCTTGTCTAAGTGTTCCTCTTCTCCTTTCATCACTTGGTAAGATGTTAATGTTTACTCCTTCGCCTCTTCCATGATAGTCACTAATGGTTGTCATTCTTCTTTTGCACCTTCAACACATGCACTGGCCTCAACTAGGCTACTTGGCAAGAATATCCCAACTCCCCCAATCATCATAATGCATTTCTAATCTTCCTCTATCAGCACTCCTCAATGATCTAAAATCTCAACTGAGTCCACGATACTTTTAGAAAGTCTCACCGCGTTCTCCTTTCCCTAGTGGTAACCTAAGGTTTCACTCCTACCCTCCTGGTAGTCTATGATACATTCAACTGATCTCTACTTATTTCCCAACTGGGAATTTTTTCTTTCACCTCTTCCCTCCTAGAATTCTGCGAGATCTTTGACTGATCTCTTATCTTCCTCACTAAGGTTTTCTCCAAATTCTATCTCTCAAACTCAAACCATCTCCAACATCTCACCGAGGCCTTCATCTTTCCTCAGCCACCTCCTTAATACTTGTCACTGCCTCTTGGAAATCAACTTCTATATGGACCATGTTTCTTTCTTCTTCAAAGGCCACTCATACTTCCAACTTATTTGTGCTTCCTGTTGCATCTTGAGAATTAGCCTATCAAGCTCTACTATGATCTCCTCAAGATCTTTATCTATATCTTATTTTCTCACCTGTTTTCGGTCTCCTTTTAGACCCTACTTATGGCCTTCAGTAGCCATTTTCCTCTTTCTCCTTAAGGATGCAATTGGTCCTTCTCTTTCATCCCACCTGGTTGTCTATTTCACCTGCTCTGCAACTAAGAGAACCATTGGATTTCTCCTGAATCCTTCCTGGCTATCTACTTTATGTTGCACACTTACAAATTGTCTTCACAGAGAATTATCACTATTTATTCTCCTCCTTTTCTTGTTGTTTATAGACAAAAAATAGCTCTAATACCACCTAATGCATACCCCCTCCCACTCCTGGGTCCTGCACGACCTCTCAGTCTATGATCATTTAATTTCAAGCATGTATGAATTCTCGAGCTCCTGCTGAGACCCTAAAATGTTACACACGTCCTTTTTCTTCTTCGTGTAGGTTCCATAAAATCCCGTGAGCTCATTTCCTAAGCCCCTTTCCCGAAAATTGTTAATAAAATCAAGTGTGGCCCTATCCCCCTCCACTTTATCCAAAAAATCATATGACCATGAGTTGCAATCAGGCACTAACCAAAGGGAGCTAATTTGGCACTATGGAGCTTCAAGCTCTAGGAGTTCCAACACCACTCCGCTCCTATTTCTTTGAACATGCAAACTTTAGAACAACGGGAAGGAATCGATGATCCTCAATGAATTCTGACATGTATGGATCACAAACATTTTAGGCCTCCACACTTCAAGATAATTACCCGCTCCAACATACAACTACCCTTAATTCGTAAATTTGGAACAGGTAGATTGGAAGGTTGGCATTTTCCATAGATCAATGGTCCATGTTAACTCTGGCCTTTGAGACTTTGGAGATCTCCATTGCACATCACCTCTAATCCCCTAGAGTGTTGAACTGGTGATCCTCCAAATGATGAATATCAATGAACCACAAGTCCTCAACACTCAATGATGGAGATCTCTTACGGGACTCCAGTCTTTGGGAGTCCTAGTTGTCTCAACATATGAATCCTCTGGAGTACAAATATCCAGATCACGAGATCTACTTCCATGTGTGATCTCCTGATCAATGGTTAATATTTACTCTGCATCTCCATGCTTTGCGGTTTTCCAAAGCATCTCTTCACAAATCTCTTGGAGTGTTGAATTGGTGGTGATATTCTCTTTCCTCGACATCTCCTCCTCTTTATCGATGGTTGGGATCTACTTCACTCTTTAGGACTTCGGGAGTCATGAACACTCCTCACCCCTATTTTTCTACATAGCTAGAACTCTGGACTATCCCAGATTTGTTGACACATGTCTCCCGCACAAACAGTCAGGATTCACTCCATTGTTCAAAGCTTCAGGAGTCTTCACACTTCTAGAGTGCTAAGTCTCTAGATTACATGATCAAGCACCGTGTCTCCTTACCTTCCGATAGCCTGGATGCACTCTCATACTTCATAGCTTTGGGAATTCCTCTCCTCTAAATGAAAATTGTCTAAGTCTTTTGGACTATTGATATCCATAACCTCCTTAATCCATAGACATGTGGATTCACCAATGAATGGCCCCAATTTACTTTGGGTTCCTGGTACTTTGATAAATATGTCTCCTCCAAAAAAAAAAATTGTAAACCCCAAACTTACGGATTCTAAAATACCTACAGGTTTAAACCTCATGTAGATTACCTTGATCCAATGGCCACCATAGCTTGTGCTCATATATAATGGCTAGGATATTTTCCCCTTCATGCATGTTCCTCCTTCTATCTGGACTCTGATCCAATGGTCCATACTTCTCTTGACAACAGATCCGACAAATGTTGTAGCCTATTCTCCTATCGCTACACCACTTTACTTCCAGTGTATCTTTAAATAATTTCAAAGGCTTGGCCTTTGAACCTTCTCCTGGAAGGTTGTATGCTTGTCCTCTTCTTTCACTCTCGGAAAACACTACTCCTCTTGAGCTTTCTTCAACAATTTGGTGAAGTGTGAGCACACACTTTTGTTTTTCCTATAGTCAGAAAATAGACTATTTCTTCCTTCTGCACTCCTTTCATATGCCTTGCACACACTTGTGTTATCTTTGCTTTGACCTCAAAAATGATTAGACTCTTAAGGGACTCGACCCTTTTTTTATTCAAATCATCTCTTGTGACCTGCTGGCACTCTTTCTTCCTTGGAATTTTTTCAACACTTGGCTAAGTGTTGTCCCTATGCAAACCTTGCACTCTGATCTTCTAAAAGACTCAGACTTAAATCATTTTTTGAAAATATTTATGTGTACTCGTTGATCTCTCTAAATGCACTCCTTGTAGATATTCTTCTCTCAGGGTGTTCAGTAACTCTAGCATGCCTTCTCTTGCACTGTCTCCTCATAGAACTCAAAATAGATTTCTTGCACACTCGTTTTTTCTCAATGCACTCCTTGCAAATCTTCCTCAGAGTGTTCAACAACTCTGATGTGCACCCCTTGCTCAAAATTTGAAAGAACTGGTGCTTTCTTTTTTGGGATATGCTCCCTCCTAGTGCGTTGATGCGTTGTCCGCTGATGCATTTGAAGAACTGGATTGATGCTCCTGCATCACCTGAAAACATGTTTTGACATTATGGAGAACATTATTCTAGAAATCTTTCTATTCAGTTCTCTTTCATAAATTTATTGGAATCAATCATTTTATTGAATAATCTAGTGACTGGATGAATATTTAATCCTAGTCCTATCAATTCAATGAGGATTTCAAAATTTTTATTTTCTCAAAAACACTCTTTCCATCTTCCTAATTTTCTTATCATAGATCATTCATATTGGTTACATTCTTGATTGATCTTGTTTTTATCATGGATTAGTACTAACCAATAATATCAAAGATGGAATCATTTAAATGCTGGAGGGTTGTATAAATATGTTGATGGAAAATGTCAATCCAACTTCTAAGATTCTAAATTCAGGTTTTCAACATTTGTTTTCATCTTAGCCATGATAATAAGCTTCAATATGTGAATTTCTTGTGGATGTAATTCCCCAATCTATTGGACTTTACACTTCGCATGCCAAGATTCCATTAATTTGAAACTATAGAACCAAAGATTTTTCAAGTTTATTCATAACTTTGAAATATAAGGATATATGGGTCAAGATTGGAATATATTTTATTTTATCTCTCATATTCTATGTGATATGTAAGCTCAAGGATGTGAAATACAAATTTTGTCTGAATGGAACATTCTTGGGAATTTATGATATCAATTTCATATTTTTTCCCATCATACGCAGCTTAATACATATTAGAAAGCAGGTTTCACTCACCATATTTAATCATGATTTATAATTATATATTTCATTTATGATGGGGGAATCAATTGATCTTGGTTGCGGTCTAACATTGTTCAAAATTTTCCACGGTATATTGATTTCTTCCATATCAATAATGATTTTTTTTTTTGTCTCTCACAAGGTTGAAGATAATCATATGTATATTTTAACGTACCCCAAATTTTCATAAAATTAAAAAAAATTGATCACGAAACTAAATTCTATAAATCAACAAATTGTTATTGACGCA
>JASDQU010305630.1:1054-14207 GCA_032191745.1 Picea mariana | reverse complement strand
GCCAAGAATCATGCAATTTCGCTACTTCAAATGCAAGGATGCCCCCAATCTAATATAAAGCAAGAAATTAAATCTTTTTGTTTCAAAAATTTCACTAAAAGAAATAATGAACTTTGTTAAAACAAAGAAACCCAAACTAAAAGTTTTCTTTTAAAGCGAACTATTCAGAAGAAATTTGATCTTTCCCTAAACAATTCTAAAGAAAACACATGCTTTGTAATTGAAAGACACTCAAAGAAAGAGACTAATCCTTCAAAACCAAACAAAGCAAAGATGGCTAAAAGCAACTCAAAGAATGTCAAGCAGAATGTAAACAGATCAATATAGGGTCCAAAAGCTCAATCCAGCTGATCAAAGCAAAACTGGGTCATCAAAAGATGAAAAGACCCAATCCAAAAAATTTAAAAACAAGGTCACAGCCTAGCAGTAGAGTACAGTGTGAGAATTAGGTATTTTTGCAGGCTAGACACTGGTAGGGTGCGAGAAGTTCGCACTAGATCTAACAACAGGGTGAGAAAATCAATGGTTTTCGCAGGATGTAGAGAGGTACAGTGCGAGAATGTCTGTAATCAAAGAAAATTTTGAAAAAGGACAGGGAATCTAAGTGAACTTCTAGATCCAGAGAGTCTGGATGGATGTCCCACAGACTCAGAAACCAGAAAACAAGCAATCAAAGGAAGGGAAACTAGACTAAATAGGAAACAATTTGTTCCCCAGTGGAGTCGCTAATTTTGTTATCGGATAAATCGGTAAGTGCGGACACTAACTGATCTCCCTAGATCCACCTAGATATAGAAAAAAACACACCAGAACATGACGCTTTCCTTAAGTTTTAGATATTGAATTTACTAACTAAAGAGGGATAGGTGACATATCGTTTAAACGCCACTTCCTCTTGCCATCGCCATCCTAGCTCCATTCCAATGCTCATACAATGATGATCCTACAAAAGAACGCAACCAACCAAAGTGATAGTAATAGCATAAACTCAATATAAACCTAAGTATGTGATAAAGGAATCATACAATAAAACACAACAAGATTTATAGGAAAGAATCATATTACTGTATCATATTAAATGTGAAAGAGAGATAACAACCATGGCCTTGATGTCGTAAGGTCCCTTCCAACTATCCTTTGTTCCCCACACACTTCTTGCTCCAAGGATTTTGAGACCATGGATCTAATAGCTACTCACAGTCTATCTTAACAAAGCAAATCTCAAAGCCACTCTAACCAAGCTAACAATCCCAAGACAAAAACAACGTAGCCCTTCTCCATGAGAACTCCTCTCCTTTTATAAGCTGAAGAGGATGCCAAGATAAAGTATATTTTACAAAATTCCTCTCCATACTGAAGTGGTAACTATACCTCTGATCCCACATCTGGTGATGATCTCCTCACACTTGGAAGTTCCACTGATTGCATGTCTCCTCCCAAGGATGACCTGCATCCAAAGATAGGTAAACAAAGAACTACAAGCATGCTATTCGATACATAAGTTAGGGTTAGAAATTAGATTCTAAGTATAAATCAATAAAAATACTCAAGATACCATCATTTGGGACAGAAAAATATAATTCTTTTATTCATAATACAAAGATTATACCTTGCAATCTGAGTCGGCCATCGTTCCGCGAACCTGGTCCAGGATCCTCTTTACCATGCTCCAAGTGCACCTTGTATGTAATTCTTCTCTCAACCTTCTGATCACTTCTTTGGAAGGGAATGGGTTAAATGGAGGAAGAAGGGGCTGATGAGGGAATTCTAAGGAATTCTAAGGCAATATCTCACAAAAGGCAGCAATATCTTGGGCAAGGAGGGGAAGTAAAATTGGCCAGAGTTTCACTATTCTTATGCTTAGATGTGAAATGATACCCTGACACCTCCTTTTATATGAAAAAAGGATGGTTATTCGGTTGGGTGACGGGATATACCAAGTGGATTAGTTGGAAAACTTCCAATAACCTGTAAATTTCAATGAATTCCTTGCAACTTTTTATTTTTTGCAACTTTTGCAAGTATACAAGGGCTATAATGGTGCAGCATGCATATGTACACGAGATGTAGTGGTGAAAAAAGCGTATGTACATAGGCTGTAATGGTGCAGGGTGCGTACATTCTCTAAAAAATGGTTTTTTAAGAGATTATCAATAGTGCTTTGGAAAAACATGCAAGTAAGAGGGCCAAGGACATGTATGCATGAGTAGGAAAATTTAGGGCTATAACTAATGCCCCCTAATGTGTGAGGTCAGAAGAGAAACTGATGGTCGGAATACATTACAATATCTTCACCAGTGTACGAAATCGAGTGATCCTAGGACCAGAGTTTGCGAGGTTCCATATGCAAAGCAACAATTGTCTCTCTGAGGTGGGCATACCCATGCTCGGGATAAACTGAATCATGGTTTCCAATCAAATACACTACAGATACATGTCATATAACTATATAAAGTGTAGTCACTAGTAGTACAAAATGGATATACATCTCAAAATCAATAAATATGTACAAGTATAGTATCCATATTCAAGAAGCTAGTGACACCCGATGGTTGGAGATGAGGTCTTCATAGCTCGATCAAAAACTTCAAGATATTCAAAACGTAGGTAAGAGTAATGGGAGTGTATAGCTCACTACCCTGAGTTCTTCAATGACTTGTCGGGAAAATACATGAGGATCTCGATGATCAGGCAGAGAACTTCGTCGATTTTGAAACAAGACTTCACTGGACTCTTGGGATGGCTGACTCGTGAGATCAAGAGAAAAACTACATAAAGGTCTACTCAGGTTGAGTGAAACTTCCCTTGGACAAAAGCATGAAATATGATCAGACTCAGTAAGCATGTCATTTACATAATTTCACGATGCAGGAGGAAACACAAACTCTCCATGTGTTTGGAAGAGTAACCAAATGGAGGAGGACACAACTCTATGTAGCAAGAACAACTTCCTAAGGTCATACTAGATCCCAATGCTTGACAAACAAACAAAAGGATTTGATTTTTACAAGGGCGAATCTTTGTGCTGCTAAAAAAAGAATACATATTTCCTGTCCCCTCTTTTTGGAATATTTGATTTTTTTGTCTTTTTCAATTTTTTAAAGAGCTTGAAAAAGAATAAAAGAATGCTACATTAAAAAGGAGGAATGAGTGTCGCAAGAAATCATACTAGTTCCAAGTGCAAGGAACATACTAATGCTCATAGCAAGGAGAGCTGTGTAGGAAAAATGACACTCAGGGAAAATTCCTCCATGGGTCAAGGTGTCAAGTCGCAGAGGTAAAAAGTGATACAAGGCTTGCGTACAAGGCATCCTTAAAAGGTTCATTTGAGAGAAACATGGAGCTGAAATTAGGTCAAAGACGCAGAGATGCAAATGCGATTAAGCAAGACACAATGAGACCCCTTCAATGTAATTTTTACAAGCCCAAAGAAGGTAATCTTGGTAGTTTTTTCACATTTAGAGAGTTTGAAAAAACGTAAAAGAACATTTCAGGGATCACCTTTTTCGAAGATAGTCTAGTTGGTTCGAAAAAGGGTTAAACTTGCACCGAAAATATGTCTATTCAAAACCATTTTAATGAGTGTGACAAAGAAAATATCACTCAGAAATATTTTCAATTTTAAGGATTTTGAAAAGAGCTTAACTATGGAATCATAGCCTTTTTTTGAGTTTAGTCTCCTTAGCCCGAAAAAGCATAAAATTAACTGAGAAGAACTCTCCCGGTGAGACGAATCTCCCTAGGCGTACCTTTTTCTGCTATAATATACAGGCTAGAAAAAGGGTTAAACTCATGCCAGTAGATGTTCTTCTGGACCAATTTAATGAGTGTGAAGGAATAAGGTCACTCGACGATCTTTTCAATTTTAGGGAGTCTGAAAAGAGCTTAACTATGGACTCTGTGGGGGTTCTTTTTTCGTAAGTAATCTCCAAGGCCCAAAAAAGGTGATAAACCAAAACTAAGGAGAATGTTTTTTTTTGAATATTTAGTCCCTCAGACCCAAAAAAAGGTTAAACTTACACTTGAGAATACTCTTCTAGTGAACCGAAGTTCCTAGAGCATACCTTTATTCGTAAAATTGACCGTCCAGACCGAAAAAGGGGTAAACTACCGTCGGATAGACATGCCTTCAAATTTGAGTTTGGTGAGCGTGAAGGGTAACAATATTGCTCGACAATATTTTCATATTTAGAGAGTCTGAAAAGGGCTTAAAGAAGACTCCAGGGGGTTACTTTTCTCAGTTAATCTAGACAAGATCGAAAATAATAAATACAGTCTCGTCGGATGTTGCTTTCAAATTTTAAAGCAAGCTTGAAAGTCAACAAAGTGTGCTCAATTGGGAGTCCTGAGGGTAAGGCCAAGAATGATGGTACATCAAACGAATGAGGCTTAATCTCGTAATCAGGACAAGACTAATAAGGAATCCCGAGCCTAAAGTCATTAATGAAAACATGGATGCCAAAATGCAACAAGGATCTACCTAGGACATCCATGTTCAGGTAGTCTCTACCACCTAATTACGACACTTCTAGAGCAACAATGAAGGTTCTGTGTTGAACCTCGGTGGGGTCGATCCTATGGAAAAGTGGAAAAGACAACGAGATGCATAAAGTGGAGGCAAAATCCTAACTTATAAGAAAAAATTTGGAAAAAATGACTTTTACCAAAGGATACCAAAAAGTGACCCATCCCCCAAAAAGTTACTAAACCAAAATAAAAAGGGTATCGTAACATCCAATAAAAAACTCAGAAACAACATCAAGTAATCACCAAGCCAGGACAAATGATAAAGGGGGTCAAAAAGTGGCAAAAAAGGCCAAAAAGGTCTATAAATAGAAGCTAACAACTCATTTTCACCATTGCAGTTTGAAAATTAACCAAAAGGAGAAAAAAACCCTTTTCTAAAGAAGTTGATTCTGTGAGCTTCAATGGACGAAACGAACTTCCTCTTGGACCAAGTGAGTACAATTTCATCCCTCTTGCATTTAAATTACTCTTTTATTCATTTAATTTGGTTTTTGAGCGGGCACTCTCTCCTAGAAAGAGAAGCCCCGCGTTTACACAGGATTTCCAAGGACAACCCACATATGTACTCAGGTAGAAAACACTCTACCCACATTTATACGCAACTGTGGCCAATACATCCCGTGTACACCCTTAAAAACTTGGAAAAAAATTAAAAATCAAGAGCTAACTTCCTCCAATTTTCCATGGAACAGGATGTATGTCCACTAGAGGGAGAGGGAACACAAGCACATAGACATATTGGTCCAAGAGGACCCTACAGCCATCGCCACACTGAAACAGTGTGGGCTATGAAAATTCTTCCATTTTCATTTTATGAGGGCACAACCCAGGTTACTCAATGCCCTTTTTTATTATTGGAACCCGGATGTAGAGGCGTTCATTTTAGAGGGTCAGTCATTGACTGCAATGATTGAGGACATTTACTTCCTGACTAGCCTCTCGAGGAGAGGGGAACCAATAAATCTGTGGGCATTTCCCCCTAGTCCTTTCAACATTGAGGACTACATATGGATGTATTGCGAGGATGGCATCGATAAGGTGGGTTCTTAGGTGTCAATCCACAAGATCACGAGTTTTACTTTGCGATTGATCTTACTAATGATTAGGAGAATTACTAGATCTGCAACCCTACACCAAGCCTCCTGGGCACACATGCACTGTGCCATTTAGTGTCAAGAGGCACACATTTTTTACTGGAGCACGACCATGCTTATGTGCATGAAGAGACAACTAGTAGAGTGTCGGCAACGTAGCAACAAAAACTTTGGGTTTGGCACTATCTTATTCTCTTTCTTCTTCGAGAGGGTACCCAGTCTCAGTCCTCGAGAGACTGTGCGGGGGCATGTGGCCTCCTTCCCAGTGATATGTAGATGGGAATCATTGTTTCCACGACAGGGGGGAGGGAGGACCATAGAGGCCTTCAATGACAAGTTTTTTGACTGGTGGGCATGAAATATTTCAACAATTGAGGACTTCCCCTATGTCGGGATCAACTTTTCCAGGGATCCAGACATGCCCATGCCTCCCGGAGAGGAGCGAGGAGAGATAGGTAACTTGTTCTAAATGTAATTTATTTATTTTTAATTTTTTAATTATATATATATAATTTTTATGTGTGTATAGAGTATTGACTCTTGTGTATCTTCTATGTACAGATGTGGGACTAGTGCGTCCAGTAAAATTCATGAGGACTCGACAACTTCCTTGACCAGAGGAAGGACCAACAGTAGTCGGTAGACCAGCAGGCACATGGGGACCTCCAGTTGGAGAGGCTGAGAGATTTTTTAGACGAGTGGAGTGCAACCTTATAGCTCTCACTCGCACAATACCCATGGCCAAGATCAAGGATCTCCCACTTTCCATGCAGTCTCATGTAGTGGGGGTGCCACGGACGTGGGTCCATATTTTCCAGCATTTGGCCAACGTTGTCGTGCATTATGGTAGGGCCAATAGGCCTCGTGCTTATCTAGGATAGACTTGTGATGTGTCGAGGGAACCTTTTGTACTTGTATATTTTGAGGGCATAAGCCTAGAGATGTATACTGAACATTAGTTTTTAGGTGCTCGTGCCCACCTATGTACTCATGACACGTTTCGATATATATATATATATATATATATATATATACATCTTATTTGTCGTATCGATCACATTTTTTTTTACAAATGTATGTACATGTGTATGTGTGTGCTTCTCTTTTTATGTGTGTGCAACATGTCAGTCTAATACTTGATTAGCTAGAGTATCTGTCATATAATTAAATCTCCTAGGAACATGGATATACGTAATGTAATCAAAATAACTTTATAAGAGACGTACACTAAGGAAATGTCTGTGGAAAGTGGGATCATAAACATGGTAAACTCCATTTAATTTAGACACAACAACTGAGCATCTAGGTAGACCCGGAGGTGAGAAATTCCATGAAACAAGGCATCACAAAGCAACTCTATCACTGCATTGTACTCAACGACATTATTTGTGGCATCACCTAGAAAAATACCTCCAGAAGATAGCAACTAGCCTCCAGGTGTGAAAATCACCCAAGATGTGGAAGCAAGCCTCCGAGTGTGTCAGCTAGCACCATCCGTGAACCCAAAATACACCTCCAATTCACTTGACTTTTTCCACAGTTATAAAGAAGACATAAATAACTACATGTCCACAAAACAAAAAGGACAATTTTTTTTATAAGAAACTATACATATGTACAAGAAGTCACCCAGGTGACCAACCTAAGAATAATACTTCTTGAGGTAGAGCCCATTTCTAGGATCTGACAAGGAATTTCTTTCAAATTCAACCAGATG
Source organism: Picea mariana (assembly GCA_032191745.1). Classification (NCBI taxonomy): domain Eukaryota; kingdom Viridiplantae; phylum Streptophyta; class Pinopsida; order Pinales; family Pinaceae; genus Picea; species Picea mariana. The sequence goes on along the minus strand of JASDQU010305630.1, from coordinate 6,869 downwards.
GTAAGCACCCTTCTTCAAGACCTCTTTCATAATGAACAGTCTGAACCACATGGTTTTGAAATTGCCTGCCCCTGGGGGATCTTTGTCCTGATCATAGACTAAGACAATATCGCCTTCAGAGAAAATCGGAGGATGAACGGACCGATCGTACTGACACTTAACTTTTTTCTAATGAGCCTCATTGGCTGAAGCTGCATCACGACGCTACTCATCGAGTTTCTCTAGATATATTAGGCATTCCTCAAGAGGTGAAGTGTCTGACAGTAATTCCACTGCCAACTTTAAAGAAGGAATTTGAAACTTGATAGGTAAGACTCCTTCCATCCCGTATACGAGTTGAAAAGGTGAGAAATTGGTGGCAGTCTTTACAGATGTTCAGTAGTCCCACAACGTTAAGTACAACATCAAATTCCAATTTGACTTGGAAGAATTTATCATCCGTTGAAGAATAGTATTGAGAGACTTATTCACAGCTTCAACCTGACCATTCTCTTGTGGGCAATAAGGTGATGAATGTTCTTTCTTGAACCTGAGCTTTGATGTTAACTCATACATCATTTTGTTTTGGAAGTGATTGCCATGGTCAGTGACAATATCCTTCGGGATGCTGAACCTTTCTACTATCTGGTTAAAAATGAAAAGAGTCATTGTTTCGCCATCATTGTTAATCGTTGGCATAGCCTTGACCCACTTCATGAAATAGTCTACCGCTACGATGATGTAGTGATTCCCCATGGCTGAATCCTGGTGACATGTAGTAAAGTCAATCCCCCACTTGGTGAAAGGACCAACAGAAATGACAAGAAACATGGGAGTAAGATGTGCTTGCATCTTCCAATAGAATATCTAACACGAGTGGAACTTCTTGACCACCCCAAATGAATCCTTGATTAATAAGGGCCAGAAGTAATTGGCATGTATAATCTTTTGGGTTGTTTCCAATCTAGAAAAATGACCGCCACATGCTCCAGTGTGATAGTTGTTCAAAACGAGCTCTTCTTCCTCATGGATAAGGCATCAGTGAAGAATGAAATCCACACCTCGACGATACAAAGTGTCATTGAGGATAAGATAGTTTCATGCCTAATGTCGAATTCGTCGATGCTTGTCCCAGGAAGCAGAAGCAGGGCACTTCAAAGTCTAGAGATAGACTAGTATATCTCCATACTACGGGTCCAAAGATGCGATTAGAAAAATACCTTCTTTGATAGGTTATTCTTCAGGCGTGATATCACTAGACTCGATCGAAAGTTCCGAAATAAGTTCATCAAAGACCAATGAATTTTTGGATTTCACAGAAACAAAATCCAAGTCCAATTCCTAGAGGACTACAATGCATCTATTGATTTTTCCACCAATGACCCGCCGTATTAACACATATTGGAAAGGGTTCATAATGACAATGACAGTGGTCTTGCGAAGGAAAATGTAATGACAGAACTGTTGGACAGCATGAACAGTTTCCAAAGAAATATTCTCAATGTGAGAATAGTTGAGTTCCAGCCCAATCAGGCCTTGACTAAGGTAATATATAACATGCTCTTCAAGAAGATCATCTTCTTGAAACAAGACCATGCCGATGGTCGACTCTGCAGTAGCCAAATACAACAATAAAACTTTGTTATAATCAGGAGGTTGGAGTAGAGAGGCATACGTAAGGGCATGTTTCAACGCTTCAAAAGAGTGTTGAGAGGCTTCATCCCAACAGAATGGGACTCCCTTTTTCAAGAGACACATAAGCCCTTTAGTGATATCGGCGTAATTTGCGACAAAACATCGAAGAAATTTCGCTTTCCCCTATAAGGTTTGAAGCTGGGGTATCGTACACGGGGGAGGCAATTGAACTATGGCCTCAACCTTGAGAGGATCAACCATGATTCCTATTGTCAAAATAATAAAACCTAAGAGATGACCTGACATCATGCCGAAACTACATTTTTTAGGATTCAAGCGAATCTGATAGTAGAGACATCGTTCAAAGATTAGTCGAAGATGAGCGGGATGATCAGATCTCTTGTGAGAGCGTGATGCTATATCATCAAGATACACCTCGAATATATGTCTAAGGTCATGAAAAGAAAATGACATGGCCCACTAAATGGTGTCTCCAACATTCTTCAGGCTAAAATTCATCTCACGATACACAAACGTGCCCCAAGAAAAAATAAAAGTTGTTTTATGTTGGTCTTCGGGTTTGATCTGAATCTAATTGTATCCCGAGAAACCATCCATGAATGAAAATACCTTGCAGCTTGCACACTCATCGACAATATGATCGATGAATGGGGTGGGAAAGTTGTCTTTCGAACATGCATTATTCAAATCACAGAAGTCCATGCACACACAAATTGTACCTTGTTTCTTGTTAATCGGAACTGGGTTTGAAACCCATTCTGTCAGTTGTACGGGGTAGATAAAACCGGATTTGAGAATTTTTCTACTTTAGTATTAATTGCTTCATTTCGAGGATTCACTGGATGAAGCTTCTGTTGGACTGGCTTGGCATCAAGATAAGTCTTTATTTCATGTTCGACAATTATTGGGTCTATGCCTAGAATTTCCTCGTAAGACCAGGAAAAAACGTCGCGAAATTCCTTAAATAACTCTGTATAAATTCAAATATCTTTGGGGGAGAAGGTTTCTTTGATGAAAACATTCTCCACAATGCCAGGGGTTTTGGATATATCTATGGGAATCATTGTAGTGATACTTTCCATATTACCCTTGGCATAAACTGTGTGCATAGCCAGACTATTGATAGCACATGCGTTATCTCTATTCATGATCAAAACAAATTCTCCCGTCTCTATTCTCTTTAACTCGGGAAAGAAGTAAGATCTATGATGAAGATCATCCCAAGGTCTATTGGGACCATTAAATGCCTCGAGAATTTCCTCGTCAGAGGGAAAGACCAGGTCTAAGGTATCTTTAGTGGAAAGAGAACCTTGAGCCCAAATAGGCTTGAGAACTGGATCTTCCCATGCGGGAGTCAGATCGAGGTTGACCAAAGATTGTTGGACAATGTTGTATGCAACCTTGGCTGTAGACAAGGGCATGTCCATGCCAAGATTCCTTGTCCCATCCATCGACGTTGATGGGGAAGGTAGAGTCCATGAATCATTAAAATAGTTGTTCGAAACTATGAAACTTTAAAAATTGCAGCCCTAGGCTGGTCGAGAACAGTCAATATAATATTGACATCTCCAGAAGCTGGTGGGTAATAAAAAGTTCCCATAAACAACGGAAACAAACCAGCACCTAAGTTGACAGTGTCAGACTGCAGACTATCAATCATCAGGACCATGGAAGCCCCCGATGAAGGGTCAGGATGGGAGAAGGCCAACTGGTCAATGGTCACTATCTGGCCCTCATGTGGAAAACAAAAGTCCCAAAAAACTGTAGCAACCACTACATGCATCACATAATTCCAACTCCTTCCTAACAACAGGTTGTAGTCAAGAGGCGCATTGACCACTTCCTACTTCGACACACACAGTTTTTCCTCCCAACTGCATGGGGAAAGAAGGAATGATCCCATGTGGTCTGAACAAACCAACTATCAAACGCTATAAGAAACATAGGCGACATAGACAAACCAGGTTGGCCAATGGCCTTCCAAGATGCCAACGACACCACGCAAGTCTAGGCACCCTCTTCAACCACTGTACGTAAAATTTTCCAAGTAAAATATTTCGTGGTATAAGCCACTACTATCTGAAATGCAACGTGGTAAGGAAGATGAGGTTTCAAGTCAGTTGGATTGAAAACGATCGCTCCTAGGTTACACTTCTATGCCGATACCAAGGTAGATAATAGAGCTTTTCTTTATGAAGGGAAACTCTGGAGGACTTCCAAAGTAGACATCGTGCAAGGGGTTTGTGTCACATATTCCACAACGGAGTAGTTCTGGGCAGCCCTTGCGTTTGGATTATGAGAAGCCTTCTTAAACACACCTTTTGGGATGCAAGTCATGCAATTCATCGTTTTTCCCGCCATCTTCTCAATCTGGAGAGGAGTTGGCGGGTTCGTGGCTTCTTTTCCCTTTCAGACTGATTCTGGCATTCCTTAATATCAATCCCTAATCACTATATTATCCTCGACATTCATCATGTAAATATTTGCAGTTGGGTTATTATTGTTAGTCACTGGGGGTCCTTGACTGCCCCCTTCTGTTCTCAAAGACGCTGAAAATTGAGCCATGTTTCTCCCATGTGGAAATGGGTTCGTCAGAACAGAAGGATATTTTTGCACCAATAGCTTCTGAGCTTCTGTGAGGTGAGGGCACATACGAGTTGGGTGGTATTTCGTGCAAAGATTACACGGATACTTCAACTTTCTCTTCTCCATTTTTCCCCTGCCAACATTATCGGTAGCCTTTTTGTCCCCTTTACCCTTCTTGTTCTGTTGTTTCTTCTTTCCCTCAGGATGTTGGTTGGCCTCATGGTTTTTCGAATGCACATTGTGTACGTCCGATGTTTGGGTAGGGGGAACAACCAAAATCGAGGTCTTGCTGGCCACAAACTATTGTATCGACAATTGTTGCAATTGATTTGACAAAATATCACTGGAATTTCCTTGTTCGGACCCCACAATACCATTGGCATGGGGTCCATACTTTTTCTTGGCCTTATCAAAAATAGACTGCAGTGCATCTGGAAAAATATCATAGAGCATGCCATACTAAGAGTAGATCAGTTCAAGATGATGTGCTCTCATAATCACCTCCTCCTTTGAAAACACTCCAGAAGTCGCTATGTCCTTGGATATGCAAGGCACCAAAGACTTCAGGAACCAATCCAACAAGAAAGCAGGAGGGACCTAGACCTTAATCAAGCTCTTTCGACGTTGTCATTCTCGAATATGATCAAAGATGTGGTCGGCCTTAGTTTTTTCAAAGTTGGCCAGCAATTCAGTGGTGATGTCGTATCTCAAAGGTAGCTGGAAATGTTACAAAAATACCATCACCAAGTCGGTGAATTAAGAATACCTCTAGTGGTCGAGCTCAATATATCATTTCGCAGCACCCCCTATAAGTGTGCATTAAAAAAGGTGCAACTGTACAGAGTCATCTCGTAGTGAGTTTGATGAGCACCATAAATGGAAAGTTGTCACATGATCACCTGGATCTTTGCTAGGCTTTACTTTGAATTTCAAAATATATGAGGGAAACTTAGTCAGCATGGGGGGCCAACGTGTATCGTGAAAAATTGGGTCATTCAATAATATCGACAAGTTCGGCAGATGTAGTGTTTCTAGAAATGATAGTTTAGGTCGAGTACTTTGTATAGGAAAATAGGGTCCTGGAGTTTGATTGGCACCAAGTTGCCAGGAAAACTTGGACTGATGGCCAGGGTTTTGGTAGAAACTATGGCCTTGAACAACATACAGAAATTGCATCTGTTGGGGTATCATTAGTTGATTTTCGTAATTGGATGACATATCTTGCACGAGGATTTCTCCCTGCATTGTGTTCCAAGGATTTTGGAAGGGGATGCCCCCAGCCGATTTGACGGGCATAGGTATAGAGCCCTGCCCAGGGTTCCATCGAGCATGGAAGGGGTTTCCCCTGACCAGCATCCCTTATGAGGGAACTGATCCCTACTAAGGATTCTAAAGACCCTTTGAAGAGAAAAATCCAGTCGTCGCTTCCTGCTAAGAAATAGTACCCTGCACGGGGTTCTATTTCCTAAAACTGAGGTTTCCCCCAACCAAGACAATAGCCGAAGAAAAAGAGTTGTTCCCAAACGCGTCGAATAAATAGAATGACATAGATCCCACCAACGTTTTGTAAGAATAAGGTCTTAAACTACCTGCT